>WAAE01028181.1:0-12338 GCA_013400495.1 Nicator chloris | reverse complement strand
GCACCACACACAGGAAGACAAGTTCCTGTCCTGACTTGAAACAAGCATGTTTTCTTTTCCTTCATCATTCAAATTTGCCCCTGAAATTTTTCACAGCATAGGGAATTTCTCCAGTTCAAACTCATTTTGGAAAACTCTATTTGCTGCTGCATGTAGCTCCTTTAGCAAAGGAGATCTGGGGCAACTGTGAGAAAAGAACTTCAGGAATCGGGTCTGACAAATGGAAAAACCATTCAAAAATAACTTGAGCAGTTTTTCAAACAATACATGCCTAGTAAAAGGGAAGTCTTACATCACCTCCCTAACCCAGTGCAAGAAGCACGTGTCAATGTACATTCAGAAAGAACTCAAAATTTACTAGCTTGGTGGTCTGGTGGCTACTGCTTGCATAACTACAAAAAAGATCAAAGTTCAGGGCTTCAGCTGTGGCCACTCATCCTAGGCAGAGGATCTGACTGCCAGTACCCTGAACACAAGCAGAGAGGAAAATTGCCCAGCATCACTCAGTGCTAATGCAAGTAACCATTCTGAAAAGATGCACGAAGTGTACACACATTCCAGCTGATACTGACTGCGTGCTTTTCTGCTGGAATTGAAAAATCAGTCCAATGGGAAGGAAATAAAAGAGAGTAGTGGATAGGAGGAGAAGAACTTTAGGGGAAACTAAGAGCATTTAAGGCAAACACTAAGTCCTTATTCTACTGATGTTAGCTTTAATTATTTCCTAAGCCATTCTGGATATTAAAGCATTGCAGTAAAATACATTCATAAGTCCCAACACAAGAGATGCTCTCTCAGTAACAGCACTTTCTGTAAGGAGCCTCCCTGATCAAGTTATAGTACAGCATGGAGTCAGAGCTGCCACAAGAAAAAAAAGTCCTTCCTTCTCTCACCCATCCTACCATATTCTAGCCTCTTGTAGATTTCTGCCTGCCATAAAACACAAGGAGGATTTCAGATGGAAAGAGAATCTTGAACTATTGAAATATGTCCAAAGGCCAGTCAGCCCTCACTCACACAATTAATCCCTTAGAGACTTGTGATATACTCCCTTGTTCTTGATTCAAGTTTTACCACAGAAGATGACATAGTTAAATTATGCGACTTGGGAATGATGCCTTTAAATCTCATATTAACCTGAGGTGTGGAAGGACCCTCAGGAAAAACATCAGTATGGTTCAAAGGAGTAGGATAGACCAGCATGCAATATAAAGATCTCAAAGTATCATAGCTCCAACATCCAGCATACTAAAATTCCTACTGAAAGAAACATAGTATTTGGCACCGTGTATACATGACAGGCAAAGTCTCTTCCTCTAAACAGATTATGGTACAAAAATTTGTTTATTACAACTTCCATATTAAGCAAATAGCTTTTTCTACAATTAAAAGTGTATGCTTCCACCTAGTGCAAGAAATAATTTCAGTAAAAATGTTCAGGCAGCTGTGAAAGCAGTGTTACTCAAAATTATACTCTTTTTTAATGCAGAAGATTAATTATAGATAGTATAAATAGAGGAGGCCTTGAAAATGGCTGTATGCGTGGATGAAGCCTGAATAATAACGATTCATGAAGAGATGGTAAAATTCTTCTCCTTAAATTCTGTTTTTTGCCATAACTTGTTCAGTTCATAACTTTTCAGGCCCTAGCAGCTACAGAAATCTTCTTCTAAGAGCCCTGCATACATACAGGCATTACAACACTGGCATACACTTTTCTAAAGGAAATTGGAGAAATTCCAGTCTGTGAATCTTTCTGGTCTCATCTGAAGTTATATACCTATCATACATTACATAAATATTACAGAACATCTTAATGAATTAGCAAATCTCCCACAAACATATACTGTCACCAGTTGCCCTTTGAAATCAATAACATTTGACTGAATAGTTCAGGCACATGGATGTTTTTAGTGAATTATAAATCAACAGCAGACCTTTCACTGAGTTAAGCTGAAGCTGAATACATGCACTATTTTTCCATACTTTAGGTATTTTGAAAAGTTATCAGTAAGAGCTTAAGTCACCATCATAAAATAAATCTATCAACTTTAAAATCCCATTTGAAACAGACCTGAAAACTTACAATGAAACAGAACTACACGATCCCTCTTTTCTCCTACTTCTCCTTTTTTAGTCTCCGTAGACTAAGAAGCTTCATGACTGCTACGCACTTTGATGTATGAAGCTCTGTTTCAGGGACAATGACGAGTGAGAGGTTATGGTAAGGATTAAAGGACAAACTATTAAGGGTGACACTGTTGTGGGTGATTGCTACAGGCTGCCTGAGAGGAGGAAGAAGCAGATGAGGTCTTATACAGACAGCTAGAAGCAGCCTCACCATCACAGGCCCTGGTTCTCCTGGAGGACTTCAGCCACCTGGACATCTGCTGGAAGAACCACACAGTGAGGCATAAACAACCCAGCAGGTTCTTGGAAAGCACCAATAATAACTTTCTGGCAGTGGTAGTGAGGGAGCCAACTAGGAAAGGTGTGCTGCTGCACCTTTACTAACAAACACAGAATGTATGGTTAGAGATGTGAAGGCTGGGGGCAGCCTTGGCTACAGTGACCATGAGATCATCAGTATCCTGTGAGGAAGAAGCAGGTCAGTGAGTAGGATCACAGCCCTGGACTTCAGGAGAACTAACTTTGGCTTCTTCAGGGACCTCCTTGAAGAACCCCAGAGGAACATGCCCTGGAGAGACAAGGGGTCCAAGACAGCTAGTCCAAGCAGTTCTGTGGAGAAGGACCTGGGGGAAACAGCAAGACGTCCATGAGTCAGCAGTGTGCCCTTGTGGCCAAAAATGCCAGTGTTATCCTGGGATGCATTAGGAAGAGCATTGCCAGCAGGCTGAGGGAGGTGATCCTGCCCCTCTACTCAGCCCTGGTGAGGCCACATCTGGAGTGTTGTGCCCAGTCCTGGGATCCCCAGTATAAGAGATATACAGAGCTCCTGGAGCAGGTCCAGGGGAGAGCAACAAGGATGATTAAGGGATGTCCTATAAGGACAAGCTGAGGGAGTTGAGCCTGTATAGCTTCAGGAAGATGACTGAGAGGAACCCTCATCAAGGTATCTAAGTATCTGAAGAGAGAGTGTCAAGAGGATGGACTGAGACCCTTCCCAGTGGTGCCAAGCAATAGGATGAGAAGCAATGGGCAGAAACTGATGTACACAGAAGTTCCACCCGAACATGACAAAAAACTTCTTTACTGTGAGGCTGTGGCTGAGCATTGGACCAGTCTGCTCAGAGGGATTGTGGAAACAACCCCAGGTAACATGCTCTAGGGACAAGAAGGGTATGTGGACTAGATGACCTCTAGGGCTACCTTCCAATTTTACCGCTTCTGTGTGATTATTTTTTGAGCTAAAGAATTGTTAAAGTTATGTGCTGAAGAATGATCCCCAGAATAGCTGCAGTCACATACAAAGAACTCATTCAGAATATTTATAACAAAGTCAGATGGTCAGAAGCTTACAACACAAAAGTGAGGGTTTACTGTACAGAGTATTAGATGAAACTCCAATGTATCTTCAAGAAGTTTCAAATATACTCTAAAAAATTAGAAATAAACAGCTTGACTTAATTTGCTAAAAAACACCAAGGAAACACAGCCACTTTTTATATTCAAGTCATTTGTCTATATATATCCTAGGCTAGTAACCAACATACAGAAAAGCTTAACTCTTACTTTGTGGTCAAATGAGTCAGTGAATTACACCTCTGTCAAGCAAAAAAATCACCATTCTATTAGTTTCCATCTTGGCAATCTCAGAGAGGACATCACAGGTTTAACAAGCAGGAACAATTTGTTAACCTATACTTTAAGACTGTTGGAACACACTGAGAACAAACGAGGAGTTGGCTGTAAAGGGGCTGATACCTGATGGGGGCCAGGCTGGGTATCAGTCCGTGGATGGTGAGCAACTGCACTGTGCATTATTTGTTTTTCTTGGGTTTTATTTCGCTCTTCTTTTTATTACTGTTATCATACTTTATTTCAAATTTTGAACTGTTCTTGTCTCAATCCACAGGTTTCACCTTTTTCTGATTCTCTTCCCCATTCCACCAGGGTGAAGTGGGAGAAAGTAAATGAGCAGCTGTGTGGTACATAGCGACTAAGCTATCACAATGATGTAGTAGACTGATTTTTTTATAGGAATTATTTTCACCAAACATATTAACACAAAATAAAATCAGTATAAAGCATTACAGCTTGTACAAGATACATTTCAACCCTCTAGGAAAAGCAACTAACAAGGGTTTGGTGACTCTCCAAATAAATTCCTGTAGGTTTGAGACTTTTTTGTAATGGAGTAATCACTGATGACCTCTGGAAAAATAAATAAAAGCTACATACACTTCTGAAAGACCCCTTGAGAAGGCAAAATTGACTAAATAATTAGAAACTAAAACTGCATTCTTTTGGAGGAAAAACTATGGGGCAGCAAACATCTTACAGATAAAAGCATTCACATGAAATTCTGGAACATTTAAATATGAAAGTACATATGTAAATAATAAAGCTGTACATGGGTTTGAAGTAACAGAAAATTCATCATGCCAAACTATTTATTAGACAGGGTAATAACATATACTGCATTTATAAACTTTAGAGACAGCATCTCTAACATGAAATAAAACATCTGATGTGATCTCAGACAATTGACTCACAGGAAATCAGAGAATGGCAGGCAATAGCACCAAGAAGGAGAGTTTGGAGATTAGAATAGGCCGATGAATTAAAATGAGTCAACAATATGTCATCAAAAAGACAAAAGGCAGATTGGGTCATAATTAATATACATGTGCTATTAAAAACATATGAGTAATTATTGTTCTGCCTTGGACCTCACTAACTCTTGGCAGGAGCACTGCAGAAGGCGTAACCCCACACGTAAGATACAAAACATTTTATACTACCAGTGCACAGTGACTGCACACTTTTGGGTACCATACTACAACAAGGGAAATTAGAAAAAGTCTCTCAGAATTTACCAATGTTTTGAAAAACAAGTCTATCACATTATACAACTAAATACAAAGTTACGTATGTCTGCAATTGATCTTACTTCACTTAAATTATAGGGTTTTTTTAAACAAATTGCTGATTAGGAGATTTATCAAGGAATTCGTAATTGAGTCAAAGTTCTGGTATACTTAAGGCAATGAGAACTTTTATTTCAGTTAGGCTGTTATCATTAGGCTACAATCATTACTGTTAAGAGCTGAAGAAGGTAAAGGGAAACGGATGGTAAGAGATTCAGAGAACATTTTCCTTGATTATTTTTTCATTCACTTGTTCAATTTAGAGAAGAGGTTCTAACTCAATTACTAAATTAAAAAAAAAAACTGTTTTCCAAAGTTGAGTGAGAAACCATTTAAAAGTAGTCATCAGCAGATCCATTCCATGAAAAAATTTCAAACCCCAAACTCTTCCAAAAATCTGTCCTTATACAGAAGCAATTTAACAGGAAGGCAACTGTTAAGTAGTCTGCTCTGTAACAGAACTAGCCAATAAGTCAAAGTCTGAATTTATGCTGCTCCAGTATTTAAACATAGTCATAAGAATAATTTAACCTTACAGCATAAAACTCAGCTGATAATTTTTTTCTGACTAACACCTAATAAAATTTATTCTTGCAGAATTGTAGAAAAGTTAAACACAGTCTACCCTCCTCACAAAGCTTCCTGTTACAAGGTTGCATGGTTTATGCATATGTTGTATTTCATTATTAAAAAAATTCCTCCACATAGCACCCTCTTTGTTGCAACACTCAAACATACTTTGCCTCTAGGCCAGTGCTATAATAAAAGTACAATGAATTCAAGGCCATTTGCTGAGAAAAAGATAGGTTGAAGGTATTTTCACACTTTTCTGCTTGTAACGTTTTCCTGTCAAGCTGTATTTTCTTTTTTCCTTCCCTTTGCTATTGTTTTATTATCTGCTTTTATTGGTAGAGTTTTCATGATACAACTTCAAACAAATCTGAACTACCCTGGAAGCTGACTTAGGGCATTAATGGTTTCAGATGAAAATGTAAATTTCAAAGCCTGTGCTTATTAGGGGGATCCAATACTAAATAATTCATCAACTCATTTGAAGAGTTATAGAAAACTGTGGTTAATTCACTTATTACTTAACTATTAGATAATGCAAGTGTGTGGAATCACACAAAGCAGCAACAGTGCTTTTGCAGTGCAAAAGCATTATCTGTAAGTAAACACCATTCAAAAATAAATCAGCAGCGAAGAAAGCAAAGTTATTAAACTATGATTTCTGCCTGTCACTAAATAAAATTACTATTTTATTCAAGAGCAACCCAATAGATTGTGTCCCCCCACTGGTAAGCTATCAATATGCTGTTTCTTTAGTTCTTAAGAAGATGAAAAACATCTTTAAAATTGAAAAAAAAGGAAAACTTTTAAAAAATGAAAAAGAAAACAAAGTATTCACAGTGTTTATACACCCACCTTAATGTACCACTTACATCCTGAAGAACAACCACAAAACTCAATCTTCACCTGGAGAAAGGGCATCCTCCTACTAGAACATGTGATCATTCACACACTTTCTAAGCACTTCAGAGAGCAGCTCAAAAAACCTGCACCTCATTCACCAGTCCTCAAAGCAGAGAACTTCAGTATTCACTCCTTACACACCATTGTTTGTCCATACATGAGCTACTATCCTGCCCAGCAATCAGTCTAATGCACAACTGACCACAGGAAATTTATGTGATAATCTGTAAATCTGCCTAAGTTTCAAGTAACAGTGGTTTTGTTTTTACTTTAAAGCCCTTCTCTACTCTTTACATTACTTCAGCAGAAATTTATTGCATACACTTTCCTCAAAACATAAGTCACATCTGACTCAAGGCGAACAAGGCAAAGAATGAAATTGTGGCCTGATCTGCAAACTTTTTCAAAGAAGAAATAAGGGCACTTTTCTTCCACTATAAAAAGCATAACACCATCATTTCTTATAAGCAGATTCCACATCAGTAAATCTCCCTTTTTAAGAACAGTCAAGCACAAGAAGTACATTGACTGTTTTTCAAGATGGAGGACTTAAGCTAACAGTATAAAGTGGCAAAGTCCTAACCCATCCAACAGAAAACAGTAAAGTAGGAGTAAGAGTAATTTTCCAAACTACTGTGTTCTTTCTGAGATTTCTCTACAGGCAGGAAAACATATCACGTCTAAACACCTTCAATATGGACAAAGTCAAGGCACAGGACAGAGTTTATTCTGTATATCATAGGTACAAAATTAAGGTAACTAAGGCACTAACTATCCAAACATCGTGTTAGGAAAAGACAATAAAAATTTATTATGAAGTAATATGAATTTATTTGCACTGAGTCAAAAATGAGTTTTGCTTCATGCTCATTCCCTGCAAATCTTTTACCGTGCCAATATGCAAATTCATGAGATTCTTAAGCAGCTGATAATTATCTCAACTAAGCTTTGTGTGATTATGCATCTATAATGAATTTTAATATTTTCACATGAAGATCGTTTACTACTACTATTTCATACAACTGATGTCAACAATGGTAAACTAATTAACTGAAATTCTGCACAGGTAAAACAGATCCAATTCATCATTATTTTAATTAAAATAACCAGACCTACATGATTTTGGTGTAACCATAAAAACATAGGAATGATATAAAATTATGACCAAATTATATCAATCACAAAATGTAACAATATCAGCTCAAAATCCAATCACTACCAGAAAAAAAACCTTCTCATTTTTTTCCAATTAATATTGTTTTAACTTCATTAAGACTAAACAATATATAGAATATTGCTTAATAAGAGTTGACTATTTCTAGATTAATACCAGATTTATGCCTTAGAAACTGAACTGGAATGACACTGCATGATAAAAAGAATAAGAAAAGGAATTCTCAACTAAAGCACTATATCCAGTTCACTTGCTTCACTCCATTCCTATCTTTTAACAATGGAAAAACATGCAACATTTATCAAAAGCTTTCAATCAGTAGTGACTTTCAATCAGCAAAAAAAATTTCCATCACTTAGGGTTTACCAGCCAAGTACAACATTTTAAATTATTTATGGGGACAAACTTTTTGAAGAGCATGTTGTTATAGGACAAGGGGTAAAGGTTTTAATAAAAAAGGGTTGATTTAGATTAGACATAAGGAAGAACTTTTTTAATAAGGAGGGTGGTAAAACATTGGAACAGGTTTTACACTAAGGTGGTAGATGCACCATCCCTGGAAATATTCAGGATCAGACTGGACAGGTCTCAGAACAATCTAGTCTAGTTGATGATGTCACTGCTCATTGCAGGGACCCACTAGGTGAGGTTTTTCAGGGGCCCATCCAACCTAGCCTTGAAAAATCCCAAGGATGGGACACCTTTCTTCTCTTAGTATAAAACCATTCTCATTTGTCCTATCGCTACCAGCCCTTGTAAAGAGTCACACTCCCTCTTCTCTGTAAGCCCCTTCTAAATACTGTAAGGCCACAACAAGGTCTCCCTAGAGCCTTTTCTCCAGGTTAAAAAATCCCAGTTGTCTCAGCCTGTCTTTGGAGAAGTGATGTTTGATCCCTCTGATTGTTTTTGTGGATATTCTCTGGACCTGCTCCAACAGGTCCAGGTCTTTCCTGTGCCGAGGACTCCAGAACTACAAATAGCACTACACAAGGGTCTCACAAGGGAAACAATTACCTCCCTCACCTTGATGGTCACACTGCTTTTGATGCAGACCAGAACACACTTGGCCTTCTAGGCTGTGAGCACAAACTATTGCCTTACATCCAGCTGTTCACCCATGAGAACACCCAAGTTCTTCTCTGTAGGACTGCTTTTAATTAACTCATCTCCCCATCTGTACAAATGCCTGGGATTGCCCAGGCCCAGATGTAGCACCTTGCACTTGAACTTGTTGAACTTCATCAGGTTCCCATGGGCCCACTTCTCAAACTTGTCCAGGTGCCTCTGGATGGCATCCCATCCTTCACATGTGTCAATTACACCACACAGCTTGGAGTCATATCCAAACTTGCTGAAGGCACACTCAATCCCATTGTCTACATCATTGACGATGATACTGAAGAGCACTGGTCCCAAGACAGAGCCCCTAAGAGACACCACTTGTCACCAGCCTCCACCTGGATATAGAGCCATTGACTGCAACTCGCCTGCTGCATCCATCCAGCCAATTCCTCATCCACCGAATAGTCCATCCAGCAAATTCACATCTCTCCAGTCTGGAGTTAAGGATGCTATGCGGGCCCATGTCAAAGACAGTAGAGAAGCCTAGGTAGATGATAACCATTCACTGTCCTTTTTCAACCATTGCAGTAACTCCAACACAGAAAGCCACCCAGATTGGTCAGAGATAACTTGCCCTTAGTGAAGCCATGCCTTAACATTGCTTCCAGGATGATCTGCTCTATAATTTTCCCAGGCACAGAGGAGACTCTCACTTGTCTGTAGTTCCCCAGACTTTCCTTTCTCCTCTTATTATACATAGGAGAGGTATTTCCCTTTTCTCACTTACCAGGACTTTGCTTGACTGCTATGATTTTTCAAATACAATGGAGAGTGGCTTTGCAACCACATCAGTCAGTTCCCTCAGGACCCTGGGATGCATGTCATCAGGCCACACAGACTTGTGGCTATTCAGTTTCATCAAGTAGTCCCAAACCCGCTCTTTGCTTACAGCAGGAGGGACTTGGCTCTCCCACATCCCACTAAATGTTCAGGGACTTGAGAGACATGGGAAACCTGACTGTCAGTGAAGACTGAGTACCTCAGTCTTCTCCATATCTGTTGTTACTGGTTCCCCTTTGTCATTCACTAGGGAGTACACCCTCCTTGGCCTTTCTTTTCTGGCATTGTAGACTTAGAGAATACCTTTCTGTTATTTTTCACATCCCTCACCAAGTCCTGTTCCATCAGTGCTTTGACTTTCTTGACCCCATCCCTGTACTCTCCCCAGGTCACCTGTCTTCTGTTTCCACTGGCTGTGCATTTCTTTCTTACCTCTCAGTTTGAGGACTAGATCCTTGCTCATCCATGCCAGTGTCTGCCCTGTCTTGCTTGATTTCTCACACACTCCAATGGAGCGCTTTGTGCTCTAAGAAAAGTGACAGCTCTGGTCAGCTTTGTCCCTAAGGACAGTTTTTCAGGGCATCTCATTCACCAACTCCTTAGACATCTGGAATTTCACTCTTTCAAAGCCGAGGGTCCTGACTTTACTTCTTGCTAAGACCATGCTCCTTGAGATCACAAACACAACCAGGCCAGGGCTGCCATAGACCAGGCTGCCTCCAGACTTAACCTCTCTAATGAGTTCATCATCTTAAATTATGAGCTTGAGCCAAATACCACCAGGTCATTGGTATTTGGCTCATAAAGACTCAGAACATACTACAGATGTAAAAACAGAAAATACTTTCCAAGCTAGTGTAAACTATCAGCAAATATCACTTCATCTAATGACAGTTGAATTCTTAGCACAGCAGTCTCTGGCAGTGTAATTGCATGATGCCATAATAGTATAACCTGACCTTATAAAATTTATGTGATGAATGGGTTTATATAAAGTAAAATTTTTGTAAAGCTGAGTCCTCACCATAAGTAAGGGTGCAACATAAACCATAAAGACACATGCTTTTTCACCTTCATTCTTTAAAAAAAAAAAAAGCTTAAGGTAGAGTACCCTCAAGGTCTTTAAATTTTACATCTGAAGTAAACCATGAGGTTTACAATCTGCTCATTACTTAAGGGCTGTGACATTTTGTGGCTAGGTTAACAGTTCACTTGGTTGAAAACCAGGGTTCAGCACTCCTGACTCATGATTTTATCATGAATCATCCTTTCTAAAATGACCCATATGCTAGAATTGGAGCAGTGGAGCACAAACTCAACTTATAGCTGTAAGACTATGAGGAAGAGTTCAGAAATATGAAAAGGAGACATGCATTCTAAACAACAAAGCCAGTATCTTAAAGTTCAACTTTTGAAAGTCTGGGCTAACAATATTGATTTTTTTTTAATATAAAATCAATAGCTGATCTTCCTATGTCCCTTCTTGATAGTTTCTTGTTTTCATTTTAGCACCAGAGTTCAGAGACAGCAAGGAACAAACATATAGCTAAAGCAGCAAAGAAATGTCAAGATCTACATTATAATCCTTTGACACAGATTTTAAAGTTCTAAGTCACAACCAACACTGCCTACACTACGCTTGACTTCTATATTTTTATCTTTGTAGGTGTTTTCCATTTACTATTTTTAAACATTTCCATTCACTTTGTTTAGAATTCTAGCTAAACTTATAAGGGATTTAATAGTTATTTCTCACACCCCTAGGCCTTTAACAGCTCTGCTGAAAGTAAGAGTCAATTTCATTTCACCTTTTGGTAAAGTTCTACAACCAACAGAATACATTTTGTTTCGATCAATAAAAGACTTTTAGCTACAGCGGTTTTTAGAAAGTGCTTTTGTGCTTTCTATACCTCACTAAGTGTTGCAGTAAATATACCTGTAGAATCAGTTCAAGAATAAATGCAGCTTTAGAAATGCTGGCCAGTAATTGTTGTAAGAGGACCATCTAGTGGTGACAACCACAATTCACACTCTGCTATTTTTAAGAAAAATGTACACTGTTAATCCACACAAGCCACTGGTCAACTTCTAAGCTTTAATAGTTTCTTTAATTTAGGTTTTAACTTTCTATGATGAAAAAATAGAGTTTGCTGTTTCTTCATCCATTCCTGTTATGAGAAAGTCTGTCTGAATTCTTCCACATGTGAAAATTGCTCATAGATCAAATCATTAATCTGAAGACAGTAACAAGAATGAAATTTACAAACTAGGCTACAAAATCAGTTTCTTTACTTCACAATACTCCTCACAGAGAAATCAGTACTAGCTTTTTTCTTAATACAAGAGAAAAAAATAAACAGTTGAGAAGTGACAGTTGTACAAAGTATGTTTTACATCTCCATTGGATTCCAGCCAAAGAGGTGTGCTGTCAAATAGACCAAAATATTGCAACAGTCTAAGCTTGCCTTAAACTAGCAGGGACAGAATAACAAAAAACTTACATTGAAGCTGAATGAGAATGCAATACATATCTAGTGGCTTTTGTTTCTGTATTTTTGAACACGTGAAACCATTCCAGAGACGTTAGCACCATTGAATCATAGAATAGTTTGTGTTGGAAGGGTTCTTTAAAGGTCATCTAGTCCAAACCTCCTCCATAATGTGGAGGGGCATCTTCTAGATCCATTTACTCAGGAACCCCATCCAATCTGACCTCGTTTTACCACCCTCATTGTAAA
>WAAE01028158.1:0-10350 GCA_013400495.1 Nicator chloris | reverse complement strand
CCAAAACATTCTATGATTCTAAGAATAGAATTAGATGCAAACTGTGCTATTAAATAATGATGATCTCTTGGCCTGCAGGAGTCTTTCTGGATGCTTACTTGAAAATGTTAATTTTGAGGTTAATGGCAGACAGCCTTACTTCTGCATTCCCAGTCATTTTATGTTAGAAATACAAAATATATTGATAGCATATTTGTGAGTCCAGGAGTAGAGGAGGGAGAGGAAACATCATTATACCCCTACAAAAAACCCTAGTCAGAAGTTCTGACCTGCAGAGTAGTCCTAGGGAAGTGCCACCCTGTGGTCATCTTCCTTAGGGGTTTGGCTGCCCCACAGCCCCTTGCTCCTTCTCCTGCAACTGCAGTTGCAACCTTTAGGTTCTTCAGAAATCAGGTACAGTTCTCAAGGGAAAACCCACACTCTTCAGAGACAGAGAAAGCAGGAAGAAATCATCAGTAGCTCCAAGAAGTGGGAGCAATTATTTGCAAAAGGCAGTGAGAATCAAGCCCTGGGGTGATATGACTCTGCAAGAAATAACTGAGTGTGAAGCAAATGCTTTCCAAAGAACCCATCTCAGCTCTGCGGCACAGAAAACTGCAACACACAGAAAAGAATCAGTGACAAAAGATCCAAAAGAGGCAGTTGATTCGCTGCAGGGGAGAAAACAAAGTGTTTACAAAGATGCAGAACAGGAAATCATCAAAGTATTCAGAAAATGTTTCAAATGTAATGTTCATTCCTACATTTGTATGTAAGGCACAGTAAAGAGCAAAAGATACATCCCTTGCCTTTCAGGCCATTTGGGCTCGAGCAGGTGTAGAATGTCAAGTAAGAGTAATAGCAAAACAACAAAGAAGGAAAGAGGAAGGACCGCAGGAGGAGTGGGAGCACAAGGATCATATGTAAGTTTATATAATTTCTTTGGATTACTGGGGAAAATCATCAGCTTGTTTACTGACTTGTTCTCTATCTCTGTACTTGCCTTAAACTGAAGTAGTTATTTCGGGCTGCTGAAGGGGTCTATTTTGGATGCAGTCTATGAAGGTTGATTATGGGAAGGGGTTTTTGGGAAGCAAAGGAGTGAAGACAAAAGGAGTGATGAAGATAAGGAACAATAGATGCAGAAACAGAGGGGACCTGGTGCAGATCCTGCACTGCTTTCAATAATCGCTAATGCTCATATAGAGCTTTTCAAGCATAGATTTTGAAGTGTTTTATAATTGAAGTCTGAATCATCTTATTCATATTATAACAGGACAAATTATGTGTTCAAGGTCACTCAGCAGAAAAAAAATGCACTGTAGCCAGGCAGAGGATTCACAGCCCCTGAATGTTTGTGCCATGCTGCCCACAAGCTACCCTGCCCCTCTATCAGCTTGGGCTTTATCCTGCAATGCAGGGCTGATGTATTAGAAATTAACTTATCAGCTGCTTTCTCTCTAAATTGCATGCTGAAATACCACTTCAACCCATTTGTAGGGAGAACTGACCTTGGTAGGAAGATGCACACTATGCAGGGGTTTACTGGGGGATTAAAGAGGGTTTAAGCTCTCCACTCCTCCTTATTATGAATACCCAATGTAAAATGGTACCCAGATATATAACACAGTCTCAGCTAGACTGGAGGCATATCAAGACAAATGTGTGTGCTCACGACCACAGACAGGCCCCTCTCAAGGCCAGATACAGTCTGTTCAAATAATGGCTTGCAAGACACCCTAAGCAGACAGGTGATGTCTGAAGTACAGACATTTACCAGTGTGTTTGGATGTAAGAGAGGTCAGAAAATGCCATGCTTGTGGATCCTCTGAAAAGTGCTCACTCAGTGTTATGGATATGCCAGCACGTCGATACTCATATGACCTTTTTTGGCATTTGAAATGTGTAAATTCCGCTGGCTCCCAAACCACACAGAAAGTCTTTTGACTTAGAACTGTTCATAGAATTACAGAATGATAGAGTGTCTCAAGTTGGAAGGGATCTGTAACTGTTGTTTGAATTATTCCAAGCTTTAATGCTCTAACCTCATGTTGGTTTGTGCCATGAGCAGACGTGGTGGTGCATTGCCACCCCTGCTCCCTCGGGCCACACTGTGATCTCAGAAATGCTCATTAGGCCTCAGCCTTGATGAACAGCACATGGGCTAAACTCCTCTTGAGCTTATCACAAACACTGTCTGCTTCCACAACCTTATGCTAACAAGCTCCTGTTTTTAATGAACAGCCTTGGAAACTTATATTTCTTGCCTGAATAACAACCCAAGTGGAGTTACATTTTTGTTAGTGAACTTCCAAAGGAAGTTAAGAACCTGAATTGAGGCCAGGATGAAAAATTATCATGACTAAAGCTGATGTTCTTGTGACCCTGCAAACAGCGGTCCTAAGTGAGACCCTTTGAGCTTTCCTGGACCACAGTGGGAGGTGGTCAGCAATCTGCCTCTGTGTGAGATTCCTCTCAGAGCCAGCATACTCTCAGGTTTGGTATACTTGCAGAATCACTGCCAGCCAAGGGAGGTGGATCCTAGGCTGATATCCCTCACTCTTCAAGGCTCGACCCTACAGCCATTTAGGAGATGCAAAGGCATCTGAAATGAGCATTTAATTGAATTCAAGGGGATATCTTCACAGGTATACTTTGTACCTACTCTTTAAGACTGTGTGCATGCAAGTGTGAATATGCCCTAGTGAATGGAATGTTGCTGTCCTGGATTCTTAAGTATTTTAGATTTGTAAATTAGGCCTGTGAGATACTGTTGTGCTATCATAAATTCTACAGGAAGCTTTTATTAAATTGTTTAACCTGTGTTATCAATTAAGTGTTTTTAAGTTCAAGTGGTTTTAAACCTTTAGGCTCAAACTGTTGGTCAAGTCCACAGCTCAGTTTAGTCTTGTGACTCAAAAGGAGGGTCTTCCTTATTCCTTTTTTCCCCTTCACTTTCCTATCCTTACCCTTTTCCCCCCACAACCCCAGCCTCCACGTTGGTAATTTTTGGGTTGATTTTGGGTTTAGATACATTGATTTTAGGCATTAGCTGCCTTTTTCTCTGTGTGCTTTAACCATCTAGTGAGTAGTAGAGTGAACCTTGCCAATGAACTTTCTTGTGCTTTTGCTTTTGTACTAAAAAATAATGCTTTTGCTAATGACTCTTTAAGTGACCTTAAAACACTCATTTACAACAGCAGAGAAATATTTTAATTGCACAGAGCACACGATAGTGTTCTTTTCTTTTTTTAAATACAATTATCAAGAAATCTTTTCAAATGACAAAAAATCTTTCATGACAACACTTAATTGTCATCACAAGCAGATCTTATCCATTTAAGCAACCATTTAATATTGCTGGTCCTTTATTTGCCCTTCCTGCCAAGTAATGCATTCATATTATATTTTAAAATGTAACATTTTCAAAGATTAAATGATGTCTTTATGTGACTGGACCATGCACATTTACTGTAACAGTATTATCATAACTCATTGCCATACTACAATGGAATTTCTGCTTGCCTGCTCCATTGCAAACCCCATTCAGCAGCTGTGCTGCAGATGTAGCCACACATTCACATGCAATTGCTTTGTCTCAGCACTGTCTGGATTTCCATACCTTAGAAGATGTTCCTATTTGTTTTTCAGAGTGAAATCTTGCCTATATCACATCTATCAACTCAAAATTGGCCCAGCATCAATCAGATGGATAGACCTACAACTAGTAGCAAGGTACTACAGTACACTGGTTACTCAAGGTACACAAGGTACACTGCTTAATAAAAAACAAATAACAGTGCAAAGGTCATAGTAACAATTTTAATATTTATATCTTTTTTATTGTTTATGCTAGTCTTATCATGGAGCAGATTAGAGGGGATCTTTTTATAAATGTGAAATTTCAATAGCTTGAAAGATTTTGGATTACATTTACTTTGAAGTAGTGGTAGGAATTTTCTCTGCTGAGCTAATTATCACTTGAAATTTTTCTGAGCAACAGTAGATCATCATCATCATCATCATGTTTCACTGCTAATCAGAAAGCATCTGCAGCATCATATAGCAGACATGAAGTGCACAAACTGTAGTACATCTATGTAATGGAGCAACAATTATTTTACTCTTTGTGCTTATTGAAAGGTAACTCTAATGTTGGCTAATGAATTCTACCCCAGCTGTGCGTGATCTTATAATTATGTGGTTCAGGCTCCACATTAGTTAATCAAATGGTTTCTTCAGCTCAATTTTACAACAATTCAGACCCTAACTCATTGAAGAATTTGCCTAAAATCAGGTTTACTCAGTGGCCAGTGGCACCAACTTGACTGGATTAAATGGATGGCTGAACACATACAGGTTCTTCACGTACTTACTTTTAGGCAGGCTCTAGCAGTAGTCTGATGAATAAAGATCATACTGTGGAACCAGCTGCTGTATTTGGAATTAACATATTGATTGCTGCTAGAAATTATTATTTAACATATAGTGTCAGTAGCACAAGACTCTATTTCAACACATCCATTATGTAATCTAAAAGTAAAGAAATCCAATGAATAAACTCCCTAGAGCTAGCAGTCAGTAAACTATCCCCTATATACATATTTCCAATCAATAGCCATTTTTTCTCTAAAATCTGTGGATTAGCATATTTTCCTAGTGTCTTGTTTTAATGTTTTGTTTCCAGCAAAAGATCTCTCTCTGCAAGAAAACACAGGAATAATGTGTATCCATGCATCAGCCATTTAGCTGTTAGCAAACAGAGATAATGGCCATTGGGAATGTAAAAGCTAGACTACTTGGCTGCTCTGACAAATGAAATCCAGGAGTAATGAGTCACACTAGAAGTGATCCTTTAAAAAGAAACATTGGCAAACTCTCAGATTTTAAAATAACTTTGCTGAGATCAAGTGGAGCTGTCTTCAGCCATGATGAAAAAGCTAAAAATGAGTATCTGACTGTGCAGATAATTCCAGCAGCCTGGCAGCATTCATTTGCAGAGCAGCCCAGCCTGATAAGATGCTCGCGCTGATGCTAATGCGAACTGGACGGTGCGGACACGTATTGCATAATCACTGCATACATGGCCTGTTCATTCATGCACTGCTGTCTCTGGTTATCAGCCTGGAGGGATGATAATGTGCATGTCTCTGAGCCAGCCTCTGCTCTGGGGGACTGTGTTTTATTCTGCATTGAGAGGCAGACTGCAGAATGCTCTCTTTCCTGAGCAAGGAAGGCTGAGCACATTTTCCCCAGCAAATTTAACAAATTTAGTCAAAGGGAAGAGTGCAGGTATGTCACCCACCAGTACTGGTTGAAGGTGGATCCTCTTCAGAATACATAAAATACACAAGTCTTGAGCTGGATTTGCAAGATGGATAATAATTCACAAATTGCCTATGTGCTTTGGCTTTTTGTGGTAACATGCTGTTTGCGTCCTTTAGTCAGAAGCAAAAGGCAAGTTTTTCACTGAACTTTGCCTATTTGCTCCACCTGAATGTGATTTAACTACACGCACTGCTCTGCAGTTTTTGAAAACAAACTTTTTTCTGGTACTTCTTTCTGAAGGAAAAGCTTTTTACCACTTCTTTTCAACTCATGAATGTCCAAATCCCATTTGCAATTCAGATACACCTACAAAAAAGATTAGAATAATATAATAGTTGTCATCTGTCTGAAAAATAATAGTGCATGCAGAAGTTCAATGCCTGCTTAACTTTTTAGTTCAGCAAAGTTTAGCTCAAACAAAGTTCAGGAGTATAGAAAAAAGTCTATCTGTCAGCATATATCTTTTAGGCTTTGAGGAACCACACGTTACTCAGTGGAAGCAAGGCAATGAGCAGAAACAAGCAAGGTGAAAAATCCCAGACACACTCCAGTTTTGTCAAAGTGGATTTCTTACAGACATCTCTTCAGGCAGACTCCTAATTAAATGATCTTTGCTAGATGAAGTCAAACCTTGCACTTCACTGCTCTGCTTTGGAGGTGTGCAATGCAAACTACTGACTGAAATAATTTTATTAGGCAGCAGAGAGTTTTTTAAATGGTTAAATTAGAATTACAGATATTCCTACTTTTTCAGCATTGTATGATTTTGCGTCTCTATGAGGGTATCAAGAAAAATTCTGGGCATACAGTAGCATTGGGCAGTGTTCTGTAGAATATTGGTGTTTTACAGATATGTCAGACTACAGAAATGGCTTTGGGAAATACAGAAATGAATGATGTATAAAATGAAAAGCAGAAATGTCACTGATCACTGATATAGCTATTATATTCAGAAGGAGGCAAAAATTCAGTTTGACTCTCAAGCAAGTTTGCTATACTTCCATTTTATCTAGGCTACTTGTGCTTTCCCAGCAGAAAATTCACATTAAATAACATTATGCAGAGAAGAAGAGACTATGCAATAGTGGAGTCTCTGTAAAGGTTTTATCTCTGGGAAATTGGGTTGCCTGAGTTATTCATTACTTGGTATATGGCAGAAATTTCAAAGAGAAGTAAAAGAAGGCGTAAGCAGCATTCTTAAAATGTCCTTGCATTGTTTCTTTGTACATATTTCTCCAGATGGTTTTGTTAATATGAGACAAAATGAACTGATTACAAGGGAAAAAACTTCATAACCAGTGCATTAATCTCTGGATGTTTTCTGTAAGGGATCTGATTCAACCCTGCTGAAATCAATAGGAGCCTCTCTGATTGTCTGGATTTCTGTATTCTTAGTGTTCGTCTGAATTTATTGAAAATGTTTTTCAAATATAATAGTTTAGGACATCACCCAACTAGAAAGAATTCTCTGCATGCTTTTGCAAACCAGGAATGACTCCTGGCATGGGTAGAGAGATAACAGCATGATTACCAGCTGACAGATTGAACATTTTAATGGCAGATCAGGAATGAATAAATGTTGTGTATCCCTGTACCTGAGATGCTACCTGCTGTCCTCAGGAGAGAGGAAGGGAGAGAGCATATGTTTCCATTGTGAGAGTTCTCTTCTCTGTAGGGTCCTTGCCAGATGCAGATACATTTTGGTAACTGTTTGAACTTGTTAGCATGGGAGAAATGGCTCTGGGGGAACAAGAAACTGATGGCAGAGTAGAGGCCAAAAGGGAAAATTTATCAAAAGTACATACAATTTTTCACACGGCTTTATAATTTATCAGGAAAAAAAGAGGGATGACGATCCTGTGATAAGTCAGGCACATGTTGAATGAGATAGTTCTTTTGTTTTGGTTGACAGTTTGTCAGAAATAGTGATTAATCATTGTGTCTTAAGCACAGAAAAACTAAAAGTCAAGTGTAGGACTATCTCAGCCAAAGGAATACACACATTGTCAAAAATGAAGAGGAATTTGGAATTATACTAAATAAAACCAGAAATAACTGAAGTAATTTCTCCACTTTGAGGCTGGATATGTTATGCTTATGCTATTTCTGATAGACATTTGTCCAAACATCTTTTAAGGATGTCTCAGTTGGGATTTCCAGTGCTCTCCCAGACTCTCTGATCAAGAACTTCATTTTTCTTCTTTCAAATTTTCCTTATGTTCAACTTGTATTTGCCTTCCCACAACTTAAGATAATTTGTTCTTATTGAACAGGAAGACAAAGGGAAGAGTTCATCCCCCCCTCATCTAAGCTTTTTGTTAGTTAAACTTCCACTCTTTGGATCAAAAATATCCAATACCTTCACTTTTCCCCACATGTCCCCTCTTAATCTTCATCATTCTCACTGCTGTCCTTTGGTCTCTCTCCTGCTAATCTACATCTTTCTCGTTCTCCATCAACCAAGCTTGCTGCAGAACACGTACTGGAGATGTAACCTCACTCAGAAATCTTACTGTTATAACACAGGTGACCCTTAATGAGTAAACACACATGTATCTGTCTCTCTTTTACCACCAATGGTACTTCTACTGGTGACTCATTTTAAACCTTTCTGCAGGTTTGCTGCGTTGCCCTTCAGCTTACGTGCGGTTCACTATTTGTACAAAAAGACAGAGCATTGCATTTTTTAGCTTACTGAATTACATTCTATTTTTCCAGGCTATTTGTCCAATTTATCAACACTGTTGTAGTTCTAATCCTGCTTTGTCATACATATATTGCCCAGCTGGTGCTCTCTGTGAACTTAATAAACGTGTTCTCCATCCTGTCTTGAAAAAGCACTGCATACCATTCAGGATAATTCCTGTAAACACCCACTCAAACCATCAAGCTTGCACGTGAGACTCCAGAGGTGTGCAGAAGTCAAGATATATGGTATCTAACAATTGTCTTCCTACCCAGAAAGCCTGTTATCCTGTCATCGTACAATTGTTCCTGGAATTATCAAAGCTCATGCATCACAGCAGAAAATCTATGTGACTAAAATTAAGTTAGACTATTTCTCATAAAAGCAAAAACATATGTCTAAGCTGGTGTATCATGACAAATTACAAGCCAAGGAATATATTTGGGAGTGCATGTTATTTTCACTTTGGCCAGTTTCAAAGCCTTTGTACCTCATTCTAAGAATCACTATCAAACTTTACTCTTCTTGATTCTTTCCAAAATGATTCCTGTCTGCAGAAATACAACATACATTTTTCACTTTTGTTTTGGGCTGCCAATTTCCTTTCACTCTTGACAACAACAAATCTCTAAAACGATTCTTCCACACTCACCATTTTGCTGACCAACCCTTGAGGAATACACGAGAAGAATCAAGAATACAAAGTGGTTTGGCAACACAGCAGCATCTCTGGATCCATTTGCTTCTGAGCACGTTTAACAGTGAGCTCCCTGTAGGGATTACAACATGCCCTGCAATACCAGGACAGTCTCTCCAGACCTAATATTTAATTCACACACAGTGTCCAGTCTTAATGGACTTTGAACAGATATCACAGCAAAGGATACTATGGCTACAGTATCCCTGAGGAAGAACAAAAGGAACATGAATTCCAACTATGATCTGGAGAATCCTACTGAAAGAAAAAAGTGAAAAAATAATTCAGTCCTCTTGTGCTCAGAGTTTCTTTTCATTCATATTTAAAGTGTTATTTATGGCTCTGTCCTCTCATATTTTGTATTTGTGTACACTGGGTCTTTCAATTGGCACTGTTTGCTATCTTGCTTAAGGTTGTATCAAGAGGAATGCACAACGCTAAGTGTCAATGTCCCTTCTTGGCAACATATTCAGGTTTCCTTAGGATTAAGTTATCCCAGAAACTTTAGTTGGCATTACTTCAGGCAAAGATAAAGATAGAAGATATCTACCAGTGCTTTAGAAAATGCTCTAACATGGAATTAAATGACATTGCTAGAAATGCTGTTGAAAGCAGAAGATTAAAGACTATGCTCTGGGATATATCTTGTTTAAGATGGAGAACATCTGAAGCGACAATTTTTATTTTGAGAAAAAAGGACCATGGGCTTTTTGGTTAAATATTTAGCAGGACTTACCATCTCAGCCTGCAGCCTGCTAAAAGTTCAAAGAGCCAATGCCTGGGCTTTAGATCTTCTCACAGACACAATTGGAAACACAATTTACTGACAAAAACTCCCACGAAGAGGGTGAAAAAGAAGGTGGATCCTGTCTAGCAGCTGTTGGGTATTACAGAAAACTGTGATAACTTGTACAGGCAAAAGTAGTACAGGAATTCAAGTACGTAGAATTCAACAAGTATAAAATCCATTTAAGTTCCTTTTTTTTGGATAACCAAGGATGCAAACAAGGCTTCACATTGGGTATCTCTTTAAAGGAATCACCAATATAGACAAATATTAATAAGTGAAACTTTACGGACTAGTAGAGTTAAGAGAAACATACATTTCTGACATCTCTTGATTCCCACATTAAAGACATTTTTAAAGATCTGAATGGTTTTCATAGTGCCTTTTACAAGAAACAAGACAAACATGATTGTGTAATCTCAGTTTAAATCCTCTGCTTCCCAGGAAACTTCAGATTGCTCCTGGATGTAAACCACAAAGATTTGCAACAAAGATACTGTTACGCACTTTTGTAAGTTTTGGTTCATGGTGGGTTGTGGGTCTCATTTTAGTATTTTCCTAAAAGCTGCTGCTGGTTTTCCCAGCTGCAGTGATGCCTTGTGATGCTTGTGAAGTTATTCAGGGTTTTGGTGTTTTTGCTTGGATTAGGTTTTGAACTTGGGACTTTTTGTGTGCTAGGCAAACGCATTAACCACTCGTCCTAGGGTGACTGTATGATGCTTGTATCCCCAGTTGTCTGCTCTGTTTGTGTTGGGTATTATGTCCTGAACCTTTAAGGCTGGTTTCAAGAGCAAAGAAGAAGTTTGTTTGGACAAACTGCTCTGACTCCTCCACATTCTTTTTTCTCCCCAGCTGTGCTGTCTACAGACAGAC
>WAAE01028151.1:0-27235 GCA_013400495.1 Nicator chloris | reverse complement strand
GATCTAAAGACACAAATCCTCCTGTTTATACAATGTATGGCCTGAAGCTCTTCTCACCCAGATCTCTCCAGTCAGCTAGAGACCATGTAATAGGTGAGTCAATATTTTTCCTAGGACTGCAGAAAGGAATTAAATGTGAGTCTGTGTTTTCCCACACTGGCAATCAAATGCAAGCTATGGAGGCACAACTCAAAGTCAAATTGATAGAAACATTTGGAATTACTTAAGATGGGATGAGGGGCAGCTGGCAACCTTCTCTCATGCAAAAGGAGTTCTTAGTGAAATGAGGCTCAGAGAAATGTCTCCATAGAAAACTCAAAGTCACTGATGTTATTAGCAAAAATCATCATCTGTGAAATGCAGTTAATCTTTGTAACAGCTTGTCTGTGTGGAGCAGTTACTGCAGAATAACTTAAGTTTTAAATTTAATGCCTGGAAGCTAATCCATGCCAGTTCCTCAAATGGACATCAATCTTCTGATCACGAAGAAATTGCTGTATCTTGGTTTAGTTTAATCATACTGTCCATGTGACCAGTGAGTGTGGAGCAGCCACTCTGCAGTAGCTCTTTCAACCTGTTTCCTTCTAGAATCATGTTCTGAGGTTGCTGAGGACATTCAGATATTGCCCCAAGACAGGTCTGATGATCCCTTGGCACTAATTTGGAGCGGCCACAGCTGACATGACCCTACTCTGTCAGGACACTTCTTCCTGTTGCACACCACACTTACAGTCTATAACTGTGATGTTACACCAGCTGAGTCACAGGTACAAGTGCTGGACTGCACTCCCATGAACAGTGCAACACCGTTAAGGGACAAAGTAGAAAATGTGAGGTTTACTGTAAAAGTTGTGAAAATTTCCTGGAAAGCTGTGTTGCAGTGTACCAAAGATGGCCTGTTGGTTTGTGAATTTAGAACCAGGAGAACCTAGTGTAGTAGAAGAAAAACGTTTTTGTGACATAGTGTATGACCTTCGAGGACTTTGTTCACCTGTGACTGTTGTGCTTGCTTTTTGCCATGCTCTGGTCAGACTTAACTGCCTGAAAGGCACACTATTTTTAGGAAAGCCTCCTGGTCCTTAACGGGGGTACTATGGCTGTCAGTTCTTCTCACCAGAAACAGGGGAATATGAAGAGCTGCATCTCACTTATTTTAATTAGCTTTTTTCATTGCTTCCTTTGGTGTCATTTAAGTTTCTCCTTACATCTTATTTTCTCTGTCTGTCAAAGGTGAGCAGTAAAAATGCTGATAAATAATTCAACAAGAATTGTAGATGACACTTGGGATAGAGATAAATGAAAAACTATAGCAACCAGCATAAGAAAACAAAGTGTGGGTATAAATGTGTTAATTTTAGCTGGTCTCAGAAGAGATGGCAGAGCATGTTCTTGAAGCAGGAGGGGGTGGGGGAGAAAGGAAGTACAGGCTCATTTCCCCAGCTGGCATGTGTTTAATGAGAAAGTTTCTTCTCTCTTTTTCCCTTTGCTTGTCCCCTGTTCTTGCCAAGGTGTATTGGTTCAAGTGATGTTTGGTGCTAGGCTTTGGCTCTTCCTTGCTTTGCCTCTACGGGAGTCCTAACTTCTGGCTGCTGTGAATCTTTGCAATTGTTCACAGTGCAGTGATCTCCATAAGCCATGGCAGTCTGGCATCCTGTGGCATCTTGCTGCACTTTTAGTAGTGTAGAGTCTCTTAGGTAATGAAGCTTGGGCTGTAAAATAATAAGGGAAGTTGGTGCTTCTGACTACCAATAAAGTCTTACTACTGTTTTGCAATTTTGCCTATTTGCTCAGTATTTTTAATCTCTTTCTATTGGTCTGTCATCATACGGTGACTTTTTAGTTTATATTTTATTCATAATTTATTGTAGTATTTGGAGTTGATGTGTTTGGAAATCAAGGAATTTTTGACTGTGCATTGTAAATACCAAGGAAAGGAAAAATCTTTCATTTCAAGTGTTTATTACGATAGAAAGCAAAAGCCATGGGAATCACAGAACTACCAAAGAGCTAGTGTGATGCCGCATATCATACTCTGATAAAAGTCTTGAGACAAGATCATAAAAGAAAATAATTGCAGACTTGTTAGATGTGTAACCTAATTACTTATGATACATGGCTTTTAACATGTTCATTTATTTTCAATCTACTTATGATCCGATTCGGTTTTATTTTAAATTGGGGATGATTCTGCTATTGATTTATATTTCTCTAGTTGGGGGTTCATGTCTTTAATTCTGACTTTCATCTTGAATTCCTTATTTCAGTTAGCATTGTTGCTAGATTAACATATGAAGTGCAAGTGAGGGCGGACAGCCAACCTCAGTCACTGAGAGCTACAGGTGTGGTTAGTGACAAAAGTAGTTGTGCATTTTATATATGATAGTTCTTGTGATGAAACAATTTGAACATTCAACAGGTAAGTGAAATTATTTGGCAGACATCTCAGAAGACTTAAGAATCAGGAGGTGGCAAAATTTTGTGCTACCGAGTCCTCTGCCTGCTCCTTTTAACAGTGACTGAGCTTCTGTCAAGGGAAGAAAGCCTATGAATGTTACGTTCTCCCATGGTCAGGAGTGGGAGGAAAAAAGGACTGTTTCTCACTGAAATAATGCTTTTTATTTTCATTGTGAAAAAACCATGTTTTACTACTCTGATATATATATTTTTTAATAATCTTTTTCTAAATGTCTAAAATGTTTGCAACGTGATGTTGCCGTTCTACATTTCTCAAAAGACACGAATTTTCCAAAGTCATAATTTGTGTTTCCCTCTCATGTTTATGTGATATATGCTATTTAGAGGAAAACTGCAGTGTTAAATGTAGCACCTCACATAACAATCTCTTGGTGTTCCAGCTTTTAAAGGTGGTGTGGGTCTGTAGGAAAACGTGTGATGCTTAAAGAGATTCTCTCTGGAATTCATAATGCAATTTCAAAGGATTAATCAGTTACTTTTATTGTCTGCTTCCCACAAGGGGAACTGCTGCTACTAAGTTCAATCATTTTGTAGGTGACAACTGTTTATTTTCCTGTCTGGTGTGCTCCTTGGTGCAGGATGAAATCAACTAGCTGCCTTAGCTGAAGAAGTTGCTAGGGTTGTTCAAGGTATTAATAGAGAGCGGGTGAGGTGAGGACAGTTTTACAGTCAACTAACTTTTCCCTCCTTGTTTACATTTGTCTCTCTATATCTTGGTGTACTGTCAACTCTTTAATCTCATCCTTCCTTCCACTGCTCTTATTCCACTTTTTCTGAGTTTTGCTACAGCAAAGACAATCATTTGGACTGTAAGTCAATAGTCTAAGATGTGTTCTGGCAGTTCTGCAAATCCTTTGCCAAAGGAAGAGTATCTCCTGAGAGTTTCAGCAGCGTGTTTTTGGGATAGTTAATCCATGGTAGGTCCACATGGCCTGCTGAGCAGTTTTCTGTTGTGCCATTTTGCCTCTCTTCAAGAGTGATCCTTGCTTGGCTTGGCATGACTTGGTGGAATATCTAAAAATGTGCAGAGTAATCAAGGAAGAGGAATTCAATATTGGCATTTGTATGTAAAAGGCTGAGAAGAGAGCATTTCTGCATTTTCTGATATGGATAATTTGCAGCAGTAGCAGGAAGTAGTGTTGAAGGTGCATTGTGAATCCAAGCATGCTGAAGTGAGTGCTGTCTGTGTTTAACACTTGAGCATGTCGTTTTCTCTCCTATGTTGGACTTTCTCAGCAAGATTTACAGTATTAGATAGCAGTAGGTGAAGATAAAAGCTGTCAGATCAAACTTGGTGTATTGTTTCCTTTTAGTACAAGATGCCTTAGTAAGAGGAGGTGGCAGATATGAAATTAGCGTTCAGCAAAGAACACAAACCTTTTTGTTTCCTTCTCAAAAATCTGACCGGGGGAACGGGGAATAAGTTGTACTAGTGATTTGTTTAATTTGTTTTTTATCACAATGAATAGAAGGAAACTGCAGTCTTCCTAGGATCTAAAGTAACAAAGACATCCTTGTTTACAAGGAATGCTGGCTGACACGCATCTCTCTCTGCTGTGCAGAACATTGTGGTATTAGTACAATGATTAGTACAAAGCAGTAAGAAAATGATTCATTATGTGTGTGTATCCTTGAATGTTTACCCTTGGGTCAAATGTGTGTTTAGATGCTTTGCTAGACAGCCTTGCTTACCATTTCCATGGTGGAGCTGAGAGTGAATTAATGGGGAGGAGGACTGCTGGAAGTGAACAGAACGTAAGACTTGTGGCATGATTGCCTGAATTATGACTCCTGCTTTTCCTTGTCTGTGAGGCAGCCATTAAACTAGCATTTCTGTTCAGCAAGAGAGTATGTAAAGCTGTAAGACTGGATTTTACCCCTGAGTTTCTTTCCTGTTTTGAACGTTCTTTCACTACTCCAAAGTTGAAGTGCGTTCTGCTGGAAGCCGGTGGAATATTCTGGGGAAGCTTTGCTATAGGTTTCTCTCATTTTCAGGGGCTGCTATAAGTGTATGCTCTTGATTACTGGGAGAGGCAGGATATTGTGATAGCCAAGATATTTCAGATCTTAGCCATTAAAATACATTTTTTGTTTATATTGAATTGTTATAGTTGTTCTTGAACTATCTCATATTCAAGTTCCAAAGTCTGCAAATTAAAATTTCTCTACTTTGAAAGAAACAAATATAACCTTGAAAGTATTTGAGAAGCAGTAAGGAGTCTATGTAATGCTATTTTTTCTGCCACTGTTTTTATCCAAAAATCAAGCTTAAGGTTAACTCTGAACTTTAGTTTCTTATGTGTAAAACAGCATGATTTATTTTGAATACATGAGGAGGAAAGTGCAATCATTGCTGCTATGGTTAAGGTGTGCTCACTTGAATAATCTTCAGAATTTATTACACCAATTTCTTATTCTGCTGTCATGCATATATCTTTATTTTCCATACACTGGATGTGTGACTGTGTTCTAAAATATGTCTCTTTTTTTTTTTTCCATAGTGTTTTTATATTGCTTTCCTGCAATTTCTCTTCTTGGACTTTTCCCTCAAATCAATACCTTCTGCATATATCTTTTGGAACAAATAGATATGTTGCTTTTTGGTGGTTCTGGTAAGTAGGCATCTGCAGCCTGAACTATCCCTTTCTGTGTTTATAACTTCAAATTAGAAAATATTATTGCATGTTACATAGCACAGTGCATGGTAAAGCTCAAAATGCTATACTATCCATCTAGCAGTGGGGCGAATACTTATAAGGCCCACTTGATTAGATTTCTTTTTGCTTTTGAGGAGTTATATACGAGTTTTCAAAACTACAGGTTGGAGATTATGGTTGATATCAAAGAGCTCTTTCCTGGCATGTGTGATGTGAATCTTCACTATATTTATTGAAAAAGAAAACCTTTAACTTTCTTTTTCTGTTAACATTTAGGAAAAAAAGTTTGCATTCTTCCAGAGAAAGGCATATTGAAAGATATTTGATGTATAGTAATTTTTTTGTGCTATTTCACTCAGAGATTGAAAGAAGGCCCTTGAGAGATGAAGCATCGAGATTTTTTGTTGGTAGCAGGTTTTTTTGTCATTCATTATAGCTTAAGTAGCAGGGAAGATTGAGATGCATCTACACTGTCATCTCAGTTTGGGTCAGAAACAAAGTTCCTCTTTCTTCCCACTTACCACATGTCTCTATTTCAGCTGCTGCTGGGTTTGTATCTGCACTGTACAGCATTTCCCGAAGCTTTGTTGTTCTGATTGTCCTGTATGCCTTCTGCTTCAGCGCAGTGAAGGTAAGCCAGAAAAACAACACTGGAACAATTCAAAATTTCAAGCTGGAAATTGATGTAACCTAGGGAGACTAGCGTTGTTTGGTCCTACATTGTCGTTGCTTATCAAGATAAGCTTTGCAAGCCATGCTTCAGTTTCTGCATGTTAGTTACACTGAAATCAACCAAAACTGTAGCAGAAATTCTGAAGTAAATCTGTATCTAATATCTGTGATTATTTGCCTCTTATATGTAGCAGTCTGAAATGATCCACTGAATTTTCTCTACAAACATAAACAGCAGCCTTGACTTAAAAAGCTGCAGTCTCTGTTGACCTGCATAGCCAGGACAAATTTGCTCATAATTCCTAGTAAGATTTTGGCTGTTGCTTCATAGCAATATGCCTAAGAACTTATATGTTGAGCAGACCAGTGGACCATCTAAGTAATGTGTTGTCTGCATCCACAGGGAAATGCAATTTAGGAATTGCATGCAATCCAGATGACTGGGTTTGCCACTTTTTCCCTAGTATCCCACAACCGTTAGACTAGGGGTGTTGGAGAGTGTGCTTACATCATTTGGTGTCTGTGGACTTGTCTAGGAATTTGTCAAGTCCCTTCCTGAATGTGCTGGTCCTCTCTGACTCCACAGCTTTGTGCCAGCAAATTCTAGATGTTCACTGTGCTCTGTGCAAAGCAGTGCTGTCCTTCATTGGTTTTAAGCTGATCTGCTAATTCCACCAGCTCTTCCTGATGCCTAGTATTGTAGGATTTGTGGGAAACCTCGTCTGCATTCTTTTCATCTGCTGCCTTTACAGTTTTGCAGGCATCAGATATGTCTCCCTCAGCCATCTCTTTAAACTGAAGAGTCCCAGCCTTTCTTGTGTCTCCCTGTAAAGCAGCTGCTTTCTCAGAGGTAGCTAAGTTAGTTACCTGACGCTCTGCCTTCTCTTGCTCTGCTGTTACCTTCAGATGTGGAGAGTCAGTTGTGTATGGTGCTCAGGATGCAGGTGTGCCACAGCTCTCTAGGCTGGCATAGGACTGGTTCCCTTACCAGTGATGCCCAGTTTTGGGCAATATTCAATACAAAGCTTTTAATTTTTTTTTATTTTAATATGTAGTGTAGTGCATTAATGTGCAGTCCTCTGCACGGGACATTTAAAAAATGGCAATGAAATTTTCTCTGCCTTCAAGTCGGCTATAAAATTCCCAGTGAACACAGCAAGACCAGAATTTCATGTTAGACCTGTAAGAAAATTTATCCTATAAGGGACAGCCTTTTGACAGTGTTTCATTGAGGACTGGATGCTGTCAGTGACCATGCAGGGGTGCAGCAGGACGTGCTGTGGTTGACAAGCTGCCCTTGACATCTTGTGGGCACGTGTCAGAGGAAGCTTTGTGGTGGCACATGCACAGCACGCATGGAGAACCCAATATGAGGTTCTGCAGCTGCCAAGGATGTATCATGTCAGCACCCAGGCTGGTGATTTACACAGATAAGAGGGCCAGGTGTTCCTTTAAGGGAAATATTTTAGGAACATCAGCATTTCTATAGTGGCTTTCGAGAATTTTTGCTTGAAATTTTGAAAAGGGAGCCTTAAATCAAAGAAGGACAATTGTAATGCCTTAATGTGTTAAGACACTTGAACATCTGATGCTCTCCTAGGGAGTCTCCTGTCACCTGGCTCACCCAGTTCATCAGTTGTATTGGTTAGACCTGACCCAGCTGTGTGACTGATGCTACAAAGTTTAACTGCTGCTTGTGCAGTTTCCTACACAAGAAGCCAGTACTCCGACTACTGCTTTCTGGCTATATTAAAGATTTGGAAAATGGCAGCTGCGATGGAGAAGGAGGCTCTCCTTAAGGGTGAACAGAGGGAGAAAATGGGTAACTGGGATGAGAAACTGATAAAAATGAAAAGAGCTACATGGAAGGCAGGAGTTAAACTATTGTTAAACAGGCAAATACCTGGGGAAGGATTTTTTTTCTTTTTTTTTTTCCTCTTTTTGCTTCCTAAGATAAGCAGAGGGTGATTTACTAGTTGAGGGTAGGGAAGTTGTGTTCTGGATACTTCAAAAGTGTTTTTTGCAAACAGTAGGAAAAAAAAGCCACTCAAAATAGTCTACATACTCTTTTCTCAGTGTAATGCTTCAAATTACAGCATGCAGGTGACTTTGTAGATAAGCAATCTCCTTGTGGATTAGGCTTCAAACTGCTTAGAAATATGCTTTTAATGCTATCCTGAAGTTGAGTGCTGTGAAAGATTTACAAGATATCTGTTGTAAATTACTAATATTAAGTTCAGACTTTCTGTTCACACACGAGTTAGAGTTAATTTGAATTTTAATGGCACTGTTCTTGTGAAGGCACTTCTGAGAAGGTTAATTTAAAGCATGTAAAGATGATTCCTCTTGCTTCAGCTCATAATATCAGTCTACCGGGGTGCTTGAAATGGATTTTTTTTCTTCTTCTAGAGGTTATGAAATAAGGTTTATGAAATAAAGTTTGTGTTAAACCTCCTTGTTCCTCAGTCAGGTCCAGAGATTTTTATTTTGAACTGATTTCTGTAATGTTGCAAGAGAATGATTATTTGATTGATGGAGGAAGAGTAGAAATGGGCTTAATCTGATCCTGAGTAGGGCCCACTCTGAAAGATGGTCTAATACCCCTGTAAGTAACTTGAACTGTTTGGATAAGTAATGAGCAGCAATTTATGATCTTAATCAAGTGAAGATTTAAATTTCTGGTGCACTAGAAATTGTAGAAATTTAACTCAAAACTGAGCAAATGCTGTAGTCTGTTTCACTGAGGTGTTTGCACAACAGTAGAAATGTGGTTTTCTTTAAAGCTAGAAGGAACATCTCTTCCATACTTGCACTTTAGAGCTGTTATTTGTTTTTTATTCTTATTTTACTCTGTTCACTTTTGGTCAGTTTGCCAAAACCAACAGAGCAAAGTTTTCAATATTTATGGAGGTCGAAAAAAAAAATCATCACCATAATCAAAAATTTTCAGGGCAAGGAAACATGATAGATTCTATTTGGCAAAGGACTTCTGGGTTGCAAAGCATATTTTTTTGGCTGAAATGCAGCATCCTCAAATGTCAACGCTATTTATTGGCAGAACATCTTATAGCTCAGCAGGTGTAACTACCAGGGTTCTATTACCTGAAATAAATTGCAGAGGAGAATGGATCTCTAAGTGATTTTGTGCTTTTTACTGGTGAACAATTGCTCACATCAGATGCCCGACCTGAAGAACATTCCAGTGGTATCAGGCTCGATCCTCTCCTTCCTTTATTGGTTCTTGTGTTGTAGTTATAATCTTAGAGGGTGAAATAATATAACCTGCTTTCTCTATGTGCATTAATTATTCTGAAAGGAAATATATTACTCTTGAAGAAGTTAATTGGAAGAATAATTAATTTACCATATTATTTTCTTTTTTTTATTAAAATAAAACCAATTTTTGTTTTATAATAAATCTCTGTTCTTAAGTGAGTTTTTCTTGTTCTTTTTTAGAGCATAAGCTATATATACATACAATAGTTTGATTTACTTGTGCTCAGATTTTGAAACTCATTTTGAATAGCAAATTCACAGTGATTAATTGTTTGCTCTACAACTTCAGTTTTAGAAAATTAGGAAGTAGGAATTGTTTTGGTTATGTCCACAGAGCAGTGTAAGTACTCAAGGTAACTTTCAGCATGTGAATATAAGCTCTGAAAAATGAGACTAACAGGCCTGTGCTCAAGTCCTGTGCCTTGTCCAGACTGATTTTGCTGTTGAATTATGTTGTACAAGACCAACTGAGAGCCTTTATGAAAAAGCAGCTGTGGTATGGACATATCATTTAACTTATATCTAAGTAAGTTTAACTTAACAGTTTAACTTAATAGTTCTCATGGATTTTCATTCAGGTAAGTTGCCTGAGGAAAATTATTATACAGTATTCTCAGTTGAGAGTTCATCCTGTGACCTGCAGACAATGTTTGGCATGTCCGACAAGTTCATCTGGCCCTGTCACTCTTTCTGAGTGACCTTGCAGTGCCTTTACCATTACATGACCAGAAGTATTTCTCTCTTGTGGCTAAAATGCACCTAAAAAAGGATGGACAGATCTGTAGCCTTGTGTGAACAGTGAGGGTGTGGGTTGAGTCAGGTGTCAGGCTGCTGTCATGTCCCATTGCAGGCCTTGATCAGAAGCACATGACATGTTTTGGGGAGTGGCTGCACACTGCTCACCTGGCAGACCTGGGCCGTTTGTTATGTGGCCAAATGTGCACTTTTACACAACTAAGATAAGGGACAGACTGTGACCGTGCCAGGCACAAACTCTTTGCAAAATGATGATACCTGTGTGTGCGCTGTGTGACGTGGACACTTGGAGGAGAAAAGGAACGTGTAGTTCAGAGGTGACTGGGAAGCAAATGGGTCCCAGCTGCTGTGGCCAGGCAATGGCTCCCGTCCCCATGGTGCTCCTGAGCAGCTTTGCCCTTGCTTGATATTGGTGAGGAGGAGCTGTGGGTCTGCAGCTTGTCAGGACCTCCTCTCGTGGTGCTACTGCTGGGATGATCAGTTTTCATTTTCTGTAAAGCTGTCACATAAAAAAGAAACCCAAAATTGTTCACAGTAGGAAGTACAGAGCATTACATCTGAAATTACAACAGATAATTTCTCCATAAAGACCATGAGCACAAAATAGCTGGTCTCTGTGTGTTTGAGGCCTTGAGGACTGATGGGCAGGACACTGTTTATCACTGCTGTCAGTGAAAGCGGCGTATTGTGAGTGGGACAGGTTTACAAGTCTCCAGTCTGCCCTGGCTGGTGCAGAAGTTGTTCCTTGTGGTGATGATGTGAAGTCACATGGATAGATTCCTGTTGTGCTATCCCAGTGACGCAAAGGTGGTTTGGTTACAGCTTTGAGGTGCTGTAGAGCATCGCTTCATAAATCTTTCCCCACTACACATTTGTAACGTGAGCAAGACAGTGAGGACACCAACTGCTTATCCATCCTTGCATATAACAATACTGGAAACCTGGCTTCAGGCGAGTGCGTGGGTACATGTCTTCGATTCTGAAGTGCAAAAACCTGAGCTTCTCCTGCTTGCTTTGAAATTTCGTTATCTCCCAGACCTCTGTTTAATGACATCATCACTCCTTATTCCAGTTCTTTCCAGATCCTCTATGAACATTTACTTCTGCTTAATACAAAGCTCTAAGTCCTAAGCATGGTTTTGTCAGCTCTTTTGTTCATTCCTTGGATTCTTACATCCGATAGCAGCAATTTTGCAGCTAACTACTTTTTTTGAAGCTCTTGGGTAACTGAGCTTAGTTTAACATCACCTGAGTTCATTTCAGCCTGGCTTTATTTCTGAACTCATCTTCAATCCTGTAATCTTGAACAGAAATTGGCAGCTCTAATAGCTGCTTTAGCTTTGATATACGAAAGAGTTTTCTCTTATTCCAGGAGGAGGTGTTTTTGTTTTTCAGTTATTGCATCCATCAGGTTGGAGACATGGGAATTTCTGTGCCATCTTTTTCACTTGACTAGAATTTTATGATGTACTGATTTTTGTCTCTTGCTCCATCTGTTTTGCGGTCTGTGCCCAAATACTTAGGAGATGTTTAAAAAAAAAAGTCAGGTATGCCCTCTTACTTTTTCTACAAATATTTGGTCTGGGATTTTGCCATCCTGATATCAGTCTTTAGCATTCCAGTGTTCCAGGGTTTTGCCGTGGGGCAGAAGAGCACATCCCTGAATGTTTCTGGAATGTCAGTCCTTGTCTTCTGCCTTCTGTTCATATCAGGTGGTTTGGATTTGAAATGTATCCAGAACAAGTTAATTACTTGTCATCCAGATAATTTATTTTTTTTTATGGAACTTGCATTTTATCTTAATCAGCCTGGAAAAAAAAAATCAGGTTTTTGGACTTGGGTCAGAAATTTTAAACTGATGTGAATGTATTCATGTGTGACACACCAGCTTTTTCCAGCTCTGTGTAAATGTATATTTTTTGAAATGTAAGTTACATATTTTCCGTTACCTCATACCTGAAGAAAGTGCTTTTTGGTGGCTTATTTATTGCTTCAATGGACAGTTACTAAAAATCCTGTGTGGATTTTGAACTGTTCTCAGCTCACATTGGTGTTGTTTGGGTTGTTTAATGAGTTTGAAACTCATTAATCAGAATAACAGTGCTTCTTGCTTCCCATCTTCAGTGATCCAGTCTTCATCTGTATACTAATAATTTTGGAATGTTTGTCTTAGGATTTTATGGTGGGAAAGAGTTGCAAGCATACATGTCCCTCAGTCTGCTAAGACTGTCCAAATAAATTTCTAGTCAGCAGTGAATGGGCTTGTGTGTATAGACAGAATTCCTGGATGTGTAAGTGACCAAAAATAGAAGTATAATATTATTGGACAGCTTTATTTCTGCTGCATAGAATACTCTCAGTCCTTTTGGAGGTTTGGGAGGCAATGTTTTTTCCAATTAGAGACCCCTAAAGTTCAAGCAAGAGCTGTTAGGGGTGTTAATTTTGGAGAGTATTCCTAGATACTGTGCCTTTCAGTAAGTGAAGTTTGCAGCCGTAGTCAAGTCTTGCACTGCAAACATAACTTCTGTAGTTATGCTCTTAGTTTTCTGTGTATAATAAGAACCTGTTTTCCAGATAGAAAAAAGAAATTATGCCTGTAGAATCCAAGATGGCCCAGGGTTGCTCCCACTGTATGTCACTGTACAGGAATGTAGAAATCTGCACTATTTCTTTTGGATAAACTCACCATTGTGTGAAATATGTCTATCCATGCTTCCTGCCTGAAGCTGCTGCTTGTCTTACTTTTTAGCCAAGGAATTCCAGTCACAGACTGGGATCCTGTTGTCTAATGTGGTGTGTTACACATGGACACCTTTGTATCAGTCCAGTCTTTATGGATTTTAAATTTTAGCAGTGAAAATACAGTCCAAGATAGCAGCATTGCAGAGAAAGAGGGCCGGTGTTACTTGGAGTGGGCAGTAATACCTGTATTCTGGTAACTTACCACTTGTCACGTTTTTGGAGATCATCTGGCAAAGTAATGCTTTGTTTTCCATGGATGATGGGAAGATAAGGCTGGTGGGCATCTCTTCCTGGAATTTGTCTTTAATCTGTGTAACTTGAGGCTCATTAATTCACATTTTTTGGTTGTTAGTGTTCACTGGAAAGCAGTATCCATGGTAATACTGTGTTAAGCTTATAGTTAGCCTTGTAGAGAACAAGTTCCTACTATTTTCTCATATTTTGGGGGATGAAGAGGTTTCCCTTTTACAATCTCTTTCAGCAAGTCAGTGTTTTAGATGTTCAGAAATAGGATGATAGTATTTATTTCCATCTTTACCATCAAATGTAAGGAGAAAGACCCAAGGCATTTTGACTGAATTGCATGAGGGAATACATGACTTTTAAAGGTCCATATAAATACTCCAAACCAAGCCGTTCTCTGACCCTGGAAATAGTGATGAAATCATGAGAGGGAAAACCAGTGTGTGAAGACCAACTGGAGTTTGTCTCCATGTTTAAAAACCCAGCCACTGTGCCAACATCTTCACCTTCAATGAGGCTGTCACTGCAGCAATCTGCAAAGTCGTCGTTGAGTTGAGAGGAATACTCTGAAATAAAAAAAAAAACAAACAAACAACCAAAAAACAAAAAACAAACCAGAAAAAGTAACAAGAATTTCTTCTTAGCATAATTGGGTCTCTGTTCAGAGCACTTTTTGTCTCTAGAGTAGAACATATGATTTATTTGAGCATATCTTTGAAAGATAAGTGTGCTACATGCATTTTTTTTAGGAGAAGAAAGAAGTAAAAAGGATAAATAATGTAGGACAGAAAACTATGAACACTACTTTTTAAAAATACATTTGCCTTCCCACCTCTAGCAGTGGTAAAAGGCTCATAAGTTCAAAGACACCTTTATCTCCCCCTTTAGTGAATTGTTTTGGGATTAGGCAATTCTGTGGTTGGAGTAGAACACCCCCACTCCCACCACTGGGTCTGTTGTAACTCATGGCTTTCATCCTTAACCCTGTAAGTCTGTTTCACTTGTTTCAAAAATGACTACGTGAGTGTCTGCATCCAAGTCAAAACTGTGTATGAAAGCACTACATGTCACCTCAACCCAATAAGGTAAACTAGGAAGTGAAGGTCCCTGTCTAGTATGACAGATAATACCAGCTTCCAAGAGTAAAACCTGTCATTCCTGTTTTCCCACTGAGAAGAATCATTGTTCAATTATCAACTATATTGGTTTTTTCTTTTTTTTTTTTTTTTTTTTTAATTTAAAGCTACCAGGCATCATTAGTGGAGGAGGAAAATGACAAAATGGAAGAGGGTACATCACACTGATACTGGAGAAATGATACCTTTGTTCATTTTCATCTTTTCTCCAACCCTGTGTAGCATTTTTCTGGAAAATCCTGTTCTCTAGGCACATAGCAAGTATTGATGCCTATCCTACCTGCACTTCTGGCTCCCTGATGTCTGAGTTTTGAGGGAACAATGACAGTTTGGACCTGGAACACAGGCCACACAGAAGCTATGTGTAATATGCAGAAAATATGGAAATAAAATCCCTGAGACATTAGTGTGGGTATTCAGCCACGTGCAGCTTTATAGTAGAAAGAGGGTGGAATGATTTTTCAAACAGGCCACTGATAAATTTCAATATCAGGAATATTGCCTGACTCTTGCTTTTGTTTTCAAGAGAAGTTGCAGGGCAAAGGGGCAGTCATGCTCTGGAAGCTGCTGGGAGGATCTATACACAGTTGTATTAACCCTGAAAATGCAAAGGATGTTTGGATGGGCTGTGATTCCACGATTTTCATAACATTTTGACATCAGTTAATTTTCTTCAGTTTTGAAGACTATGAATTGAACATGACAGGAGACTAAGCATGTGAAAAGCTAACCCAAAATATATTTAGTACCAAAACTGGGAACAATGAAATGAAGAGTAGGATTGTATGGTAAAGTTTAAATTGTCAAATAAATGGCGAGGGATTCTTTTGATAATAGCAAATGAATCTCTCTTTTGTTTGTAATTACTGTTTTGGGTAGGATTGTTTGATAGAACTTGGCTCTTCTGTCTTCCATCTTTGTGATGTTCAGTAGTATGACAAGGGGAAGATGGTTCTTGGAATTAAAATTTCATTTTTTTGGTACTACTCTTAGGATAATGAGAATATCAGAGTTAAATTGCAAAATTCCATGCTGCAATGGGTTAGATGTTTGACACTTAAAAGAAAATCAGTTTGTCTTCAGTATTCATTGCACCTGGAAGAAATTGAGTGTTTCCTAACATGCTGAGAAATCATGCATGTAACTGAGCAAAGTAAGGCTAATAAACCTAGTTTATCCTCTGAAAATATTGATCCTGAGTTTTCAAAGCAAGAGATAACTGTGCAGAAGAAGTCTTGTTTGCATAGCCTGAAGTTTCACAGATCCTACAAGCACTGCTTCTCAAAACCTGTCCTCTGATGCCAGGATCTTGTGAGTTCACATTTGGTTGATCAGGTAGAAGTTATGTGGAGACGAGGAGCACAACTAGTAAGTGAAATGGCTATGGATTTGATCCAAGTTTCTGTGTCCTTCACAGACAAAGTCTGTGTTCCTCACAGATAGGACTCACAAGTATGTCTTGGGATCCCTAATTTGTACCTGATGACTTCACAGATAAAGCTAATCTTGATAAGTGTTCCTTAGGCTTTATATTCTTTCTCTCATTCCTTCTAGCCAGTTTCAGGTGTTTAAGTCACCCGCAGAGAGTTTCTCATCTCAGTTATGTCCAGAGTGTGTTGGCAAGTGTGTCAATTGTCTCTTTTTTCCCTGCTCAGGGATGTCACACATGGTGGTGAGTGCTCTCCCTCTCTGCTGTGTTAGCATCCAGGCAGGGCCTGGGTGTAATGCACAAGGCAGCAGAAACATGTCTGAAAGAAACCCCCCTGCCTGACCTACGTGATATTGTCATTGGTTATGTGCAGTCTGGCTGCAGGTCAAGTAACTGCATATCAATTTAGCGTGTAGATAAATACACTGCAGTTGATTTCACTCGAATCTCATTTTAATGAGAATTTTCCTCTAATGTTTCATTGAAGAGGAAAGAAAACCTGCCTTTCATGTGGTTTCCTAGCTAATTGCTGATGATACGGGAGTTGCATAATATGACCACAAAACATGCCTTTAATTGCTGATTTTTTTTCACAGTAATAAACATTGATATGAAAAAGGATTTTCAGTCTGTGGTAGATGGTGTACAAGTTTAGATGTTGTGCATGTAACACTGCGTGTATGATGTATGGCTTAACCTACTTACTTTGGCTTTTAAGTTCTGCATTCCTAACTTTGCTTTGTGTCATCCTCTCAGGAACCCTGGGATGCACAGCACATTCCAGCACTGTTCTCTGCTTTCTGTGGTCTGCTAGTTGCACTTTCTTATCACCTCAGCAGACAAAGCAGCGACCCATCTGTGCTGATGTAAGTTGCCTGTAAATGTTTTTGCTGATTATTCTGTACAGCACGCAGCCAGAATGATGCCTGGGTTTCAGAACCACAGCAATTGCTTCCTGAAAGTACTGTGGTGAGGTGAAATTCCTCACCATGTCTGCATGGTTGGTATCAGTCCTGGATATGAATGAAGTGCTGCAGTCAGATCACCAGCAGGGCTGGTGCTCTTTAAGCAGCATTATCCAAAATCTCTGAAGCAGATTTTCCCCTCTGGGAGGTTGTGTCCTTGCCAGGTTGGAGGTCAGTGATGTCGTTCAAGGAGGTTCAGGTGACTAGAGTTGCAGAATGGGCAATGGGTAGCACTGGGGCCAGGAGAAGGGACATTTAATGTGCTGGGAAGATGGCTGAATTCAGCTCTTGCTGAGGATTACTACAGTAGGCTATGCCTCTCAGTTTGAGGTTCCATCCATCCTTTTGTTCTCTGACACAGTCTGCTAGAAGTAACTGAGGAGAGAAAGTGTATGCTAAGAGCTGACATTGCAAACAAGGGAGATTAAGGGGAGAACATTGCATGCTGAGGTGATGTGTGAGAAAGACCCAATAGATCCATTGCTCAGGGGCAGCAAATGTGAATTTTCCCGTGAGGAAACCGTGATATATGGCTGTTACAGGGGCTGTGGGGGTCAGCAAGCAGCTGGGCAATTACATCTGTGGTCCTGGGGCTAAGCAAGTAAGCGATACTGGTTTTGTGCAGCCAGTATCACTGTGCCATTTGGAATTCTGTTTCACAGATAGCCCAGTTTTATCCCAGAAGAGTGCAGAGGGCCTGTAAGGAAACCCACAGGTTCTCTCCTTTGATTCATGAAGTGTGTTCTCTCCTTTGATTAATGAGGTGAGGCTTAAGGCTCATTATGCACAATTCTGCAATGCAGAAGAGGGAAGGGGGAAGTGGAGAGCTTTCTAGGCTGTTCAGGATTCTCTTTTAGTAGAGAAACTTGGAAAAAGCAGAACAATGCTGATGAGGAAGGGAAGGCTATAGAGCACAAGTAGGAAATTGTCATCCCAGTAAATCTTATGGAAGAGTTGAGAAATTCTTTTTTTACCATCCAAAAGATTCAGGGAATCTGGCATTTATACATTACTAGGTTCTGATGTAGCAAAGCAACAAGAACTGCTTGCATGTCTTGCCATGAACTTTACCCACAGCCTACTGTGTGTGACAGATGCCAGGTAGTCCTGGGTCAAGCTTTGTGTAGATAGTATGTAGTTTATTGGCCATTACAGTATGGAACTTGTCTATGGAAGGAGGTGAAGCTATGTGCTGTGTTAGGGAGAGTTCTTAGCCTTGGAGTAAAATATACACAGGTAAATTGTAAATCAGCATGGAAATGTGAGTTCTTTCAATTTTGAAGTAATTTAAATGTATCCTTTTCTCTCACTTCCCAGAAAGGACACACCAGTTCATGAACCTCTTTAATAAAATGGAAACTTTCCTTCTTTGAAACTTTTGTTTTAAGGAAGTAATCTTAAGCTGTTAAATGCATTTTAACTTGTAAATCTAGCTAACAATTTCATGACATTTGCAATGAAATCTTCAGCAACTGAAATGGTTGTTAAAAATCTAAAAATTAAGAATACATGCATAATAACATCAAGTGTTTATTATGGAATTGTAAAAATGCATAATCCTTAAAGAATGAGATTTAAGATTTTTTTTCCCTAACAGCTCTGAACTTCTTTTAAATAAATTAAGAAGATTGGACAAAGTATTTAAGGTATGGCCTATGGCATAAAATTCAAGATGGATGAGGAGGTAGCACATAAATCTCGAGGAGAGAATTAATATACAGTTTGTACAGAATAGACCTCCTTGGCCATTTTAACATGGATCTAAAGTGCTCTCCTATTGGTTTCAGTTTAGCTGAAACAGAAGAGTCATAAATGCAACAGTACCCTCTCTGCTCTTTCCTCTAAATGACTGTGTCACATTGATTGGGCTGCTGACACTCCTCAGGATTCTGACGAAGAATTTCTGCCCCGATCACAGGTAGAGCTGGTTTGTGTCAATCTCCAGCTGTACAGAGATAAGAATGCTAATGTATACATGCAGAACGAAATCTGAGGTTGTTCTTCTTCCTCTGTCCTTCAGGAATATTCGTATCTGTTGCACATGTTCAGAAGTATCCTAACTAGGAATTTTTTTTTAACAGGTCCCTTATTCAGTGTAAATATGTCCCTCACTATCTACGCCAACGATTTGAAGATTCATCAGAAGATCCACTCCCAGAAAAAATGAGAGAATCAGTGGTAAGGCTTTTTCTTTCATTACTTTCTGTTCAAAGCTCTCTCTCTCATCCATTTTGCCCACTGAGGAACCTTGTAAATATTACAAAGCACAGATAGATGATCTTTGCGGTGAGGCCAGCAGTGAGAAGGGGGATAACAGGCCATTTGCCTTTCCGGAGGACTCGTTTGAAGGGCTCTGCCACGTTGATTCTTTAATATAGTCCATGGGAAATGCACTTTTAGAGCTTGGGCTGTGGGGCATCTCTCATCCTAGTACACAGAGAACTAATGCAGGTTCTGTGCACAGAGTTACAGCCTGGCAGTCTGGTGTGTCCAAGGTAGGCTGAATTGTTCAACAAGCATTCAAAAACGTGAACAGTCCTGCCAAACTCTCTGTCTGTGCTGGAGAGGAAGAGGATTTGGTCCTCAGAATTACATGTATTTAAAACAGCCCTTATTCTTTATTTTTCTATGGCTAGGCCTACCTGTTTTTCAGGAATGCCCTTTCTATGCCAGGAAATACTCTTGACTGTGTGCCCTTCACCCCAGCCAAGCCAAGTGGAGCACACTGTCAGACTTGGCACCTAGAGGTGGAAGAAGCACATGAAAGTGGGATAGTATGGGAGAGGGAGGTACATGCCTGGTGCCAAGCATTGCCATCTCATCATCTCTTCTTCGCTTGGCAGGCAGTTTATTTACTACTGTCTGGCAGGAAGCTCCTAGTTTGTGTCAGCTTATTTCTCACTTCAGCATAAACATCCTGAAGTGACCCATCTTCCTTTTTGTGTCTTCTTATATTAAAAAAATGTTTGCTGTTACCCAGGGGAGGTTGATCTTAAAAGGCTTTCATGTGGGAAGATCATCAAGTTTCCAGAAGTGCTAAGGGGTGTTTGACACTTATCAGTCATGTGGCCTGCCCTGCTTGCTGGCTGGCAGACAGCTCTTCCTCCTGGCCACGTCCCCAGTGCCTGCATCCGAGCATTTGCAACCTAGGCAGCTATTTCTAAACTTCTGAATACTCTCTGAAATCCAGGAGCATTCAGAGAGTCTCTGGAAGATAGACTGCCTTTTTTGACCCTTAGACATGTCCTGGGAGTCCATAGTTCCTACTGGCCTCCAGATCTCCCTTCAAAGGGATGCATCCCTCATGTACATGTTGAATCATTTCTCAGGCATTTTATAAGGTGTTACACAGCCTACATTCAGCATATGCACTGACCCCACACTACCAATGTTTTCTACTTTTCTAAGCTGCTGCTTAGATTGTCATTTTTACCATGTATAATGTCATTTTAAACTGCTTCCTCTAATAGAGCCTACATAAGATTAAGTGATATGGCTGTTTCTTGTTGCTTGTTTTGAGCTACAGTTTCCTGCAAATTAAACTGTTTGCAACAGTTAATACTGGAATATCAATGTGCATCTAGAAACAGAGTAAAAACAAAGTATTTTTGTTAGAATTTTGCTGTATTCTGTGGTATTTGTGGTGTGTAGGTTATTACCATGGTTCATTGACATTCCGCTCTTGTGCACGGGGACTGTATGGCAGATGTAATGGAAAGATTCTCATGCTCCTGTAGTTCTGTCTTTTGCTGATAGTGCCTTTCTTGGAGGAGTACAGAGTCTGATCTCATCTGTTCTGCAGATGGAGCCCAGCCTGGGGACTGAAGCAGTTACTGCAGCTGTCCACTTAACTGGTTTCATTTCACAGTCCAGAGGGAAACCTTGAGCAAGGCTTTTATATATTGAAAACAAAACCCAAAAATAGTGGGAAAAATCTGCATCTAAGATCCTGGCTGTATTTTCAAAATGGAGTAATTCTGCAGACTCTCTAACAATTTTTATATCAGTGACATGGACAGGGACCTGCTGTCTTACACTAACACTGCACAGCTGCACTTGAGCCAATGGGTGGAAGATGCAGAATATAGGGATAACTGCACTGGGATTTGCCAGACACAGGACTTCAGTTCTTCTCTTCACAAAGTTTCATTCTTGTCACATTTTGTCACACTTTTAGGATTAATTAAGTGGGCTTCCTGGCACCTTTGCTCTCCAGGAAATACCTGGATTTGGGAATTGGCACTTTCCTGCTCTGTACATTTGATACCCCATGCTGCTGCTGCTATTAAGCAGAGCTGCTTTCCTTCAGTGTTGCTGGAGCTTGCTCGTTCTTTGCCTTAATTTTTTTTTCCTCTGTCTGTGCTTTCTTCAATTTGTATAAAAATTGTAAGCAAAAGTGTTTACTTATGATGTCAATTAGCAGTGCTAATTTTGAAGAAATTAGCTGAAGAAAGAGAGGGCAGTCTCTGATTAATGTGGGCTCTTTGTCCAACACCTATGTTGCCTGGTACCTCTGTCCCAGTTAAACACCAAGGAGACTCCCACTGCTATCTCACCAATGCAGTGCTAATAGGGCAAGTAGGAAACAACTGAGGCAGGAGAAAATGCACGTGCATCAAGGAGCACAATCAAGGCATAGTCCCTGCTGACTTGCTTCAGCAATAGCAGTCATGTTTAGGATGTAGACTCAGCTGACTCTTCAAAGCCAATTTAAAATAATTCCCAAAAATTTTGTAAGGGGGATCTTCAAACGATTCAGAGGCTGAGTGAAACAATATATCAGTATTTGGAAGAGATTTCATGAAGGTAGCTCATTTTTTCTTGAAGTGCTCCCCTGCAAGGAGAGTATTCCTAACCCCTGTCAGTGGCAAGAGATGGCAGGATGCAACACAATCCAGCCTTGCCTTGGTGATGTGGTCTACATAACACCATTTAAATAAGAGCCATTTTCATCAGAAAGCCAGAGGCATACAGAACCAAATTGCTTTCCCAAGGAGCTGAAAGCAAACAAGGTTAATACTGAAAATTAATGTGTTGTTTTCCGGATGACTTTGCATTGATGTTAGGAGTAATAAATACAGCATCTCTAATGTTTAGTTACATGACTTTTACCCTTTTTCTTTCCTTGAATAGCTGTGTAAGAATTGCCAGCTTTGGAAGCCTGAATTATGAAGCAGCTGTGATTGATAATTGACCATTCAACTTTGAGAATGGAGCTTCCTACCATTATAATTAATTTCTGTAGGCATCCACATGGCTGATTACTAGATTAAGCAGTGGCCTGAGGGTGATAATGTGTTACATTCAAACTCAAGGTTCCTTCCTGGTCTTTAGTACAAACAGTTAGATAGCTAATAAAAGGATTTGTACAAAGCTCCAAAAATCTAATTGAAAATAATCGTTGGACTTGATGATTTTAAACATCTTTTCCACATAAACAGTTCTATGATTCTGTGATAATAATTAAACCAAAAAAAAAGTGCCACTCTAATATATTCTGCTTGTGAAATCCCCAAGGCATCAAAGGTAGCTGTGTTGGTTTGAGGTTTCCTTTTTTTCCATTGAGTGTAAAATGGAGAGTGTAGAATGGCTTTCAGCCCAAACTATAACAGTGACTGTCTCTCACTGGAAAGATCTAAACTGTGAATAGGGCTTAATTTTTACATTTTTGGACCAATTGTAGTGAAGGGCTCAAGCACCACGTTATAGAGCTATTCAGTATTCAAGTCATAAGTTCCTGGCCTTGGGAATGACATCCAAAATCCTGCTTTAGACATTTGGGTCCAAGGTAGGCACGTGCTTTGCAGGAGCTAGCTGCCTTCCACAGGAAGGCCAGAAGCCACAGATCCATCCCCAGCAGGTAGATGCCCAAGGTTTTTTGCTGGAGAGTAGCTGTGAGTCCCTCTCAGCCAGAGAGATCTCTGCCATTTCCTGGGGGACCCTGTCCCCTGTGCGGTCACACGGAACAGGGGCAACCACTGCTCAGCTTTGTTTTAGTAGGAAAAAAGCCTGAATTTTGTGAGAAGCTTGAAAGTGTTGGCCACATCAGGAGGGAGCTCCTGTGGGGACCGTTGAGCAAGTCAGCAGCTGAGCAGTATATTTACGTTTTGAAATAGTTCAGTGCAAGCGCAGAAGGACAAGCCTGGGCATGTATGATACTTTATACACTTTCAATATTGCTAGAAATAAAAAGCAATTGTCAGATTTGGGGTTGAATAGCTGAATAATAATAATTTCCTTAAAAACATAGGCCTTTTTCAGTATAGGATTGTCAAAAGGGATGAGAGCACTGTAAAGAGGAGAATTGCAAAATGAAAGATGGGAAATACAAGTCCTGTGCAATATAATTTGTGTAATATATTCCCTTCTAAATGTAATGTTTGAAAAGATTTTCTTTGGTGATCTGGCCCAGAATGGAAAGTTAGGATGCCACCTCTCCCCAAAATGTGCATCGTTATCACCTCTGTTGGTTTTACAGCTGAATTTGTAATATTTTACATGTTTTTTAAAGTGTCAGCTTCTTCAGTCATCTGATTGTGAGAGAAATCAGTCATTTTAATAGTAAGCCTTTTGGGTTGTACAGAAGAGCTTGTGAATGTGATTGGAGCATTTGTTGTTCTTAGAAGCTTGTTTTAGATTGAGTAGTTGAATTCAGCTGTGCAGAAAATGATACTTGATCAAGACTTTTCAGGCTGTGTATTCACAAAAGGGCTGAAATAGTGCCATATAAATTTGACACTGCCTAATTTTCTCAGATAGTGCTGTTTTACATAGATTTTGAATGCAACATCTTTAAAAATATCTGGAAAGGTTAAAAAATCATCTCCATTGCATGAATTGGTAATAATTCCATTATTCATTTTTATTTGACCATGTTTTTTCAGTACTGTTACTTGCTAGTGAGATAAAGTTGTAAGAGAATTGAACAGAGAAGACCTTTGGGGACACAAAGAGCAAAGGTTTAGTCAGGGAAGAGAAGGCTTTTCCTGTGAGCTCCCTCATGTTGAGGTTCTTCTATTGAATATGACAGCCAAGGAGCAAGTCTAGCAGGGCTGTGCCTTGGAAAGATGGTCAGGAGGAGTCACAAAGACCTAACTCTGCTCTCACACCTTCCCACCAAATACGCAGAGTACAGGGCTGTCCAGAGAAGGCTGGCTCTTGGAGTGGAGGGAGAACCACTCTTGGAGGAATGTGCATACTCCCGCGCAGCCTGGGAAGGGCAGAGACCATGGTGGTGGCTTGAGATTTCAGCTAAGGCATATTAGAGTCTCCTGGGACAGAGCAAAAGTATTTTCTAAGCCTAAAGGCTTTTTAGTCCTACTGCATTTCAAAGGGTTGCTGCAGTAAGTGGAAGTGCTGATGCTGGTGACCTTTTACTGAGAAGCATCTTTCATAACAGGGAGTGATAGGCAGCCTAAATATAGAGGTTGCTACCAGCTTCCCCAGTAATTCGCAACCCTTCTGTTCTTCGCTTGTTCTTCTTGCTTGCTTTTTATCTCCTTTATTCCTAGGTTTGCCCTACCATCATTATTTTAGGTTTCTTTCTTTCTCTCTGATGAGATACATTAAGCCTACTTAGATTGCACCACCAGGAAGTCAGATGAACCTCTAGTTCTGGCAAAAGTGTTGCTTTTCACAGGTTGTTTCTAGGTATCTTTGAATTAAACCATAAGTTAGCTTCTAAACCAAGAGCTACAAATAGTTTCTCATTTGGTAACTTAGCAGCAGAACTGAGTGCTGAACCTAAATGCTCTTCTCATAAATCTAAGACAAGATTTTCATTTACTCACAAAAGCATCTGGGTGACCTCTGAAGTACAATTCAGAAGACCACACAGATCACAAGCTATCTTGTTTATTTGTTTACTGAGAACGACATTTTAATCACAAGAAAAACCTGCTGTAAAGACAGTGATATTTCCAGTCTTTAGAAACAAAGTTACTCCTACCATAGTTACAGATCTTTACATAAAGGCGGATGTGTCCTTTCATCATCATTCAATGAGACTGGAAAAAAGCCTTGTCTAAAATCCACAAAATCTTGCTGCAATTTGACTTCCAATAGAGAAAATCAGAGAATGGTACATGTCACTTTATAATAAATGTGTTAATGTGTTGTGTCTTAGAAGACGTTACGGAAAAGCGTGACTTTTTTCGGTAATGCAAGACAAAGGGAATAAAAAGTATTAGTTCTTGAAAATAGGAAATGGAACCAGAATTTTGATTCCCAAAAATAAGAAAGTCATAATGGAAAAGAGTTATATTCCTCAAGCAGAATCAGATTCAGTATTAAAATATATTGCTTTCGTTTATGCAATATTATAACTTCGTTATTTAAAATATAATTCAAAATTAGGCGTGAAGAATTTAAATGTGATTGCTTCAACAAACCTGCAGTGTGCAGAAATAATCTCCCAAAGCAGAGTGGAGAAAATACTTTTCTATTAGGGTGTGCCAATTAGCCTTATCGCAATGCAGGGTGTAAGTAATTGAGAACAGAGTGATTTACTTTGGTTAAAATAGTGCTGCCTTACTAATTCTGTGTAAAATAATTATTTTCGCAGAAAGAAATCTTGAAATCGGATCTCATTGTCTGCACAGCAGTTGCTGTTCTGTCATTTGCTGTCAGTGCCAGTACTGTGTTTCTGTCATTAAGGGTGTGTATCTCTCTCTTTTTTTTCCCCCCTAAGGTATTATGTCTCTTGTGCAAAACCACAGGGTGCTTTAACTGGAAAGAATAGACACTGTGGGAAGAGAAGTTAGAGAAAATGTATTTACTGATCATGATAAAACTGTTAGATCTGCAAAGTAGTTAGTTTCTGGATATTTGTATTAATTTCAGTATTACTTATTTGACATCTCTTTCCTTAAACCTCCACAGCTCTTAGGATATGGAACCCAGAGGACAGAATGAATAAGCCTGACATTTTGCCTTTTTCCTCCAATCACGGAGGAAAAATTGTGTGTGCAAAACACATATGTCAAAATCCATATTCACCTAGAGTCAAGAATTTGAACATAGGAATACAAATTTATGGCACAAAAATACAATTATAGAAATAGTTAAAAAATGTTTTTATTAAAAAAATATATAGGTGTTGTATGCAAATTATAATTTTGTTTCCTTTTTTTTCTGCTTTGGCCCAGCCATTTCTCAGCATTGTCCTGTTTGCTTTAGCGTGGACAGTGGGATTTGTAACACATTACATCCTTCCTCAGCTCCGCAAGCATCACCCCTGGCTGTGGATCTCTCACCCCATCCTCAAAAGCAAAGAGCACCAGCAGCGGGAAGTGAGAGGTTTGTAGTACAGTCTTTCTGAAACAGTGGATGCAATGACTTCCAGCTTCCCTGGGTTTGAAGAACAAAAAGAAAAATCCAGAAGTAACAGAGCTGGGAGAATAAATTACCCTTTACTTTGAAGTAGCACACATATCTGATAGTTTTAATTTTTCCACTGCACTGCCAGCAGATCTGTGAACCTGTAGGAGTTGTCTTCTCAGGCCACTGCCCACATGGGCTGAGGGCAAGCAGACACATCTGGAGATTGTCTAGTCGGATGCCTCTGCTCAGAGCAGGGTCAGCTAGAGCACGTTGCTCAGGGCTGTGTCCAGTTTTCAATATTTTCAAGCATGGAGACTCTAAAGCCTTTCTGGACAACCTGTAATAGCATTCAATCATCCTTTCACTAAGAAAGGATGCTTCAAACTGGGGTGTTTAGGTGGTTTTTTGGTGGTTTTTTTTAATCATGCTTGACATGATGTAGTTCATGCTTAATACATTGGCATTCTACATTATTTAAAAACTTAAAAGATTGATGAAATTGAGGCAGATTTTTTTCTACTTTCTGACATACCAGCAAACATAGTGCAATTTAAGTGTTCTAATTTCAATTATAACACTTCTAGAGAAACATTAAAATTGAAAAGAACTGAAATTTTCTTTAAGATTTGGTCTTGCTGATGTCTGCTGGCTTCAGTGGGTAGTGCCTTGATACATGTGAATGTCAGTCAATATTTTAGTATATCGAGATCTGATTTCCTGTTCTGATAGAGTTATTTCTGAAGCAGTTATTTCTTGCCTTTGCTACCAGCCAAAAGCTTGCTTGTCATTTCTTGATGGATCCCACGCCTTAATAATTCTCAATATATGTTTCTGAAGTCTTTGAAGGCAGCATTTGCAGAACAGTCTGTTGAGGGACTTTGTTCTTCAAGTAGTCTGCAGAAGAGTTCAGATCACCCTCTGGAAAACCATGCATTAAGGATTTAGATCTTTTTTGTTTAAAAAAAAATGTGTTTCAAAACAATTACTTTCCAAAAAAGGGTTGGGTATGAAAAAAGTGCCCAAGAAACTTGACTGAAGGTTGGCTTTTAACTTTTACTACAATATACCAAAGAAGGTATAATAGAAATATAAATAATATCAAGCACAGTGCTCAGCTGAAAACAGTGTCCAGGACTTCCTGTCCCTGATAACCAGTAATTCTGATAAATACGCAAGTTGCACTGTTTGTTTCAGCACTTAATCATAAAAGACCACTGTAGGATTTCTTTGCCTTGTCCTGATTAAGTCTGTCTTCATTTATCAAAACATTGTTTTCTTAAATGCAGTGACTCAGCATTTGAAAAGGTTGAAGGTAGGGACCTCCTGGACTGATTTCCACAGATGGGTTTGCTTCTGTTTTGAGATCCAGCTGCATTTCTCATGCTGCCCACTGTGGGGAACAGGCTTTTTTTGCTTCTTTTGCAGTCCTCATTTATATGCTTCTTCCCTGCTCACTAAATGTCAATCAATGCAAAACCAACACAGTGGCCCATTCCTGTACTTTGGGGTCTAAGTATTATTGCAATGTGGCTGGTGTTGTGTGTTAGAAAATGAGTGAAAAAA
>WAAE01028142.1:0-14793 GCA_013400495.1 Nicator chloris | reverse complement strand
AAATATACATACACACACACACAGAGAAAAGTAACTATTTTGGTCACCTACAGAAGATGGCCAGGCTGTGTCCACAAAGGTGCTTATAAATGAGATGCATAAAGACCTGCATAATATTAACACTGAATAATGTCCAAAATAAAATCAAAGTTATATTTCAAGTGTTACCACCTGTGTTTATGGTATTACATCCAAAGGACTGATGAGAAGTGAACAGGTATCACGTCAACTGGATGCATTTTTATTTTTCATCAATGAAGCTGAATAAAAACAGAGAGGAAGTTAAAAGTGATTATTCATGCTAGCTGGCATGAGCAGGGAGCACTGCTCATTTTTGCTATGCAAAAATTTGAAGAGGTTTCAAAATAAGATAGCTCGCTTTCACACTGTCTTATGTGCTTTTTTGAAAGTGGAGTATAGGAAAGCATAAATAATTTTTGGGTTACTTTGACTTTTATGAATAAGAACATTAAAGATCTACTATTAATTTTGGAGACCATGCGATATCCTTCAGAGAAGAGGAGGAAGAATAGGAAATAAAATTATTATTATGATCAGCACACAGAACCAGAGATGAGGATAATCAAGTACCGAAATTTAGTAGGATTCCTTGGATCATACAATAAAATAGTAAAGAAGTACTTCCACTGGAAGAATTAAGATGTTTTCTCAAGTTAATTTCTTTTTTTTTCCTCCCTTTTAGTTTTTTGATAGTAGAAGATCATTAGTCTATCTGAATAGAGACCAGATTCTCGCATAGTTTCAAATGGAAGAGATGATATTTTGAGCTCTAATTTTGACTGAAGCTTGATGAGGGAGGACAGGTATGAATTTTCCTAGTTAATTGTGCAGTTTGTCTTCTTGCTGAATCTGCTTGAGGTGTTGAGTCCCAGGCAGCTTCCTCTCCACAGAGCCACTTGCTTGTCCCTCAGCCCCAGCAGGCTGAGAGGGGATAATAGGAAGAGCAAACAGGAGCAAATCCTTGGGCTGAGGTAAGGACACTTTAGCAGGTGAAGATAATAAAAGTAGCAATGCAGAGGCAATCCTTCGCCTCCTCCCACCAGCAGACTGATGCCTAGCCAGCCTCTGGGGAGCAGCTGCCTTGGAAGACCAAGTTCTCCAATTTTTATAGCTGAGCATGGTGTCACATGATCTGGGATATCCCCTTGACTGCCTCTTGCCCACAGCCAGTCTCTTCTAGGGATGCTGACTGGGAAAAAGACTTGAAAGCCTTGAAAATGTGCAACATTAGCATGTTAGTCACAAATCCAAAACAGCATCATAGAGGCTCTTATGAAGACCCAGGAAGACCCTGTACACTATTCAGTAGCAAGTTTCCTTCCTGCAACATGAATGCTTTTCCAGGTCCTGCATAACCACAACAAAGAGGATATTGCCCACAGGCAAGGGCTGGCTTTCAGTATCTAAGTTTGACTAGCTTCTGCCATCTGAGTTTTCTGATTTTTACAGGGCGTACATTGACAAAACAAATTAAAATATCCTCCCTGGAAAAGACCAAAATCTAGAGTAGCTACTTAGTATTGAATATCAAACTACTACTAGTTTGGAAGCAGTAACTTGGAAGAGATGTTTCTGGTCTGAAAGAGATTAACCTGCCACAGTTTTAGGAGTTGTTAATAAGACTGTTTATGTAGGTTGAGGTGGCAATATGGCTCTTCTTTCAGCCCTGACCAACAGGACTGCCTCATTGAAAGGAGAACAAAAAAACTTTGAAGGTGATGAAATCCTGAAATTCTATGCTTCATTGTGGAGAATTTAAAGTGCCCTACATGTAATTTGGACTACAGTTTAATAGGGAAGTTTCCTGAGTAGAAGTTGGACCTTGATCACTTTTCAACCAAAATGGCATTCGTCCCTCTATAATTAGACAGTGACAACAGGTACTAGCTTCAGGGATGAAATTGTTAATGGCTTTCACAGTCATCACACATGAGGCTTGTCACCAGAGGTCCTGGCCTAAGCAAACAGTGCAGGCATATATCCACTCTTGCTTAGCACAAAAGTGACAGGCTCAAAACAGAATTAATGTTTTCAGCAAAGGAGATGAAGAATCACTCAAACCCAGTCTTATAAGGGAACTGCTGCAGGGGAAGATCAGTCAGCCTGGATGAACTAGGCTGTTTACCACCCTGAATAACTTGACATGCAGTTCTTCACTCTGTCTACCTGAAAAACAACATTCAAATGCGTGGATATATTACCTGTAAATGGCAAATAAGCTAGTGTAAATCAGTTCATGGAAATCACAGAGTTATGCTGACTTATACCAGTTGAGGATTTGACAGTATCTGTAGGTATCTCCACAAACGATCACAGAAGAAATGCTCTCCTTTCTTAATTTCTACTGTTCATATTTTTGGTCTATATTCTACAAGTTAAATTCATGCATACTCTTTAGACTATTATGCAATCATATGACTTTTATACACATATATTCAATTTCTAAAAATGGATTTAGATAAAGTCATGTTCTTTTAGTTGAGTGTACTCATTTTTAAACATTATTAAGGCTCTGCTAATATTACAAATAGAACATCATAATCTTCTTTTAAGAAAAAAGTTCAAGTGGCAAACCTTTCACCTCCCATTGTTGCTCAGTGTCAAATGGCAGACTATTTCCAACGACCTCGAGATCTCCACTATCTGCATTTGACCTGTGTTAAATATTCTCATTACAGTTGCTTCAAATGACTAGAAAAGCTTTGCCTAATCTGAACGCAGGGGAAATGAAATGCACTAGGCACGAGATGAAAGGCACACTAGCACTGTGCAATTTAATGGACTGTGTGTTCTGATCGTGGGCCATAAAAGAAGCCTGGGTTTATATATCAAACTGTAGAACATTCAAAATAGCATCTAGTAGCAAAATGGATGTTATGAACCTGATGGGACAAAAAAGAGGAAACAGAAACATGCATATTCTTCCTACTGACTTTTTGATAGGAATAGGTACTGGCTGTCAGCAATGGTTTTCAAATTTTTTTTTTTCTGGTGATATTGAAAATCATATTAATTAACCTATGTGAGATTTTACTGCGATGTAAATGTAGCAGTGTTCTAATCTGTCATTTTACCTTTATAATATTTGTTTACTTCTACTACTCGTATTTTGACTATTTTGTTCAAGAAACTGGTAAAAGGAGACCAATTAGATTAATATTACCTATTAATATTACCTATTAATATTATCTATAGGACATAGACTTTACAACACTTTTTGGAAATCTAACAATTGCATTAAATAAAGATAATAACCACTACATAGAATAAAATAGACAAATAAGTGTACCTGAATATTATTGGCTTAGAAACATCTGTTCAGGATTGTCAAAAAATATACTTCTTCTCACAGAAATCTGGGAAGTCCTTTAATATTCCATTTTAAGTTCTATAGTAATTTTCTCTCTAGATAAAAGAAGATCTTAAATCTTTGTCCAATCCTTTGCAGCAAGAAAAATCTTCAACTTCCACTATTTGAGCATAAGCTACTTCTGTTGTACTTAGGATAAAGTGTTAGAAAATGCATGAATTTTATTTAAATTCATGACAGTCTGTATACTTCAAATAGCACAGGAATGTCTGAACAATGCACAGACTGCTGTTACAGATGCATGATGCCATTCTAAATGGCTGCCATGAAAACACACTAATTACTCCAGGAAACAACTGCATGTATCTAGACAGATTCTTGTTCAAGATTTAACTTGTTTATAACTTGGGACCTGTACATTATTTGTAAGGCAAAGTGGAAAGATATGGGAAAGCACCAGTGGTATTTACAGGAGTGTCAAAGAAGGTACGATGCAGGGGCTCCCTGGAAGGGGCCCAGTGCCCTAGATGACTGCTCTAACTTATCTTGAAAACAACCTAGTTTGGGTGTACTTACATCTTTTGACATCTAAACAGTTTTTAAAGCTGGTCCAAAAGGTTTTAATTTAGATTTTTAAATTTGGCATCAAGTTACCCGAGTGCTGAAATAAGTGTGGAACCCATTCACAATATATATCAGATAAAACATTCTGAATCTTTTTTCCATCACTTTTGCATTACACGCTATTAAGACACACATTGTCAACAACCTGACTGGCATTCCTGACTGGCATTCCTGACAGAATGAAAGTCAACTGCAGCACTCTTTGCTGGATTTGAAACAATCATGGGATCACAGCCACTCATCCTGAATTCTTACCATTAAAAAAAAAAAAAAAAAGCTTCTGTCAGAAGAAGATGGGCTGGTAAACTTTTAAAGTTTGCAGTATGTTTGCTCAGAAAATTATTGGTGGGACAGCACCAGACAATATCCAAATGTGAACAGTGTTATAAAAGTAAAAAGGTATATATATTTTTTTATGTCACACAAAGTACTTTACCAAGGAGATTTTTCATTACGGAAGATGGAAAATACATTGGCAGCTGCCTATTACAATAACTCAGAGGGGAACTGACCTATAATACCAGAATTTAAGAAAAAAATACTATGTGTAAAATGACTTGCTGAAAAAAAGATATAATGACCTTAGTGCTATTAATACATCTTGATATCACATTAAATATTACCTTTCTATGCAACAATGTCTTCTAATCTTAAAAAAAGACTAATCTTGTTTTCACGGTCTCAAAATCTCCCTTCATCAGTGTTTTGGGTTCACTTACAAACACAACCAATTCTAAACTTTCTGTTGATAACAAAACATTGTGTACTAAATACACTGAAGTATTTCCCTATATGTTTTCTTTTTAAAACAAAGAAATCAAAGATTTCTGAAAAATCTGCCTCAGATATTCAGGGAGCTCTGGAAAATCTGCCTCCAAGTTTTGTACGTATTTCATCCAACCAAAATAACTGAAACTAATTTCTAGCATTCAGACATTTTTATAAAGACAATTATTTCAAAAGCAGCAAATGGCCTCAAAATTTTTCTGCTAGGAAGTTAATGTGCTCTTATTTCACAGAAAGAATTAATGCACAGTACTTTTTCATGGAATATACAATTGAATAGCAACCGTCTAAATGAGTATTTATTACACAGTTTATCAGAAATTATACATTTTATTAACCTAGCTATACCAAGTGTTGCCGGGGATTAGCGAGATGTAAAAAAAAAGAAAACGCAGCAGTTAAGCAAGCTGGAATGCCTGAAATCTTGAGACAGCACAGCATGTTTCTTCTTTGTATTGGTGAGGATAGCAAAAGAAAGCAAAGAACAAACATTCAGAGGCTGAAAAAACAAGTAATCATGATCTTGCCCACCTCAGCTAGCCTGGGGGAATCTGTTGTATCGGCAGAAGTACAATGCACCCCTTGAAACAGTCTAACAAAATACTACAGGGATGTCTCTGCACAGAAAGCCCATGGGTAGGGGAAGGAGAAGTTAGGGTATACACTCAGCTTCCAACTAAATATATTGGGAGTTCTGTCTAAATGGTACAACTCAAGCCCTACTGAATAAAGTGCATTCACAAAGTAAATTAATAAAATTTTGCAGGCAGAGTCACTGTTATATCATTATACAATAATTATTTGGAATATTTCCATCTACCAATAATGCCATCTGTCCCACCCAATACAAATGGACTACAACCCATCTGGCTTATTTTTTTCTATTGATTACTCTGTTGAATGAGTTAGCAAAACCGCTTATAAAATCATCATATTACATGACACTGTCATTAAAAGACGTGAAGTAAAGAAAAACACAAGATGAGACTTAATTGGAAAACTGTCAGTTCTTCTTCCAGAAAGTTTTAGCAATGCTATAAGCTTATTTCTTTCTTTTTGGCTACTTAAAAAAAGCCCCAAGAAGACATAAAGACCAAAAACCTCCTAAATGCTAACTACAGGATTAGACCTAAATTGTTCTAGCACACAACTGCTACTAGGTATGCTGGAGAAGGTCCCTCAATTTATCTCCTCAAGAGTATCGAAATATCCTTAAGTATGCCTGGCAATCACAAAGAAATTGTGGAAGGAATGTAACTTAAAAATAGGGTGGAAGAAAGCTGATGATGGCTGGCACTTGTATTTGGTAATTCCAATAAGTCTTCCTAGGTTTTGGGTTTGATTATTCCTTTGCATCATTGCCTTTATGCTATTTTTGCAGCCTCTGTTTTGTTTTTTCTTTTGATTTTAACCACTGCTTCCCTTAACTATATTTGAATTTCTCCAGCAACAAAAATGAAGTTTTATGCATCTGCAGAATTAAATACTAACTTCAGCTCCTTCACTCTAGATCTCAATTTTTACAATACCTTTTTAGTTTTAACAAAGGAATTCTCTCTTGTGTACATTCAAAATGCCAATCCAAAGATCCTTAGCCCAGTGATTTAGGTGGTCTTTTGAGTGAACCCTTTGTGGGGCTGCTTTCTTATCCTTCCCTCCCCACTATTTTTTTCCTCTCTACTACAACCTTACATGCCTGAACCAGATTTGTTTCCCCTGTCACCTCAAATGGCTTTTCCAACGATGCTGTGACTCAAAGGGACATATGAAGGAAGAAGAGAGAAGAATGGGCTGGATTCCAGCTCTAAGGACACAACCCTTGATGACTGTGGGTAACTGGAGCTCAGGGAGGCTCAGGGGGCTAGACTGTAGGGTTGAGGCTCCAGGAATGATGCTTGGAGCGCAGATACTGAGCTGCCATAAGGAGTGAGGGAAATTAGGGTGACAGAGGTAGAAAGGAGTTGTGTAAGAAGGAAGGAATGATGACTGAATAAGGAAGGGAGCAGAGGCTGGGTGACTGAAACAATTTGGAAGTTACTAGGGGGCCCAGCCTGCTTACTGTTGCTGTTTGCTTCTTTCTTACAGTCCTCTCCCATGCTCACTAGAACCACTTCTCTGTATATGAAATATTTCCTCTGGAAAAAAAATAGATTATTCTGAAATATCATTTTTTTATAATTTATCTATATTTTTAAAAGTATTTAAATATAATTGATCTTTTTCTTTGTAACTCGAGAAGTTCCTAAAAGACAATTGTCACTAACAATATTACAAGAAGTCTTCCAAAGTCCAGCTAACTGTGTCTGACCCTGTGGCCTTATCTCAAATGAAGCTTTGAGCAATTGTATGTCCACATCCAGCTCTTAGAAGTAAATCTTTTGTGCTATATAAACATACCTAGAAAACAATTCTCGTATTTCTCTTTATGTTATGTGATGTTGGGTCCAATTTATTGGTGTCCCAAACAATTTATATAATCCTTATTGTGCTTGACTTACTACTGCCACCAAACATGTAGAAGGATTCAAAGAAAGTTGCTGAACAATATGATTTATGTAGAAGATAATTGCCAAGTATCACCACATGACAGAATGCTAAATTTCTCATGCTCTAAAGAAAAACACCTTTGGCAGTTCTGATGCATATGACTTAATCACCATTTTAAATACAATTATCTTAATATCCCATCGCTTTGCTACTAAATACAGAACATTCAATGAACAGAAATACAGAATCTAAATCTCATCTTTAAAACATAATTAATTCTATGTTTTATGATGTATAGCTTACAAAAAATGAGTTCTGAGCTGAACTGTTTTATTTGTACAAACAAACTCCTTTTTTCATGGATGACAGAAGGAGAACAATTTCAACTGAGAAACCATTTGTTCTTATTAAATAATCTGTAGGTTGCTACTGGTTCAGGCCTTTGCCACTGCTTAAAATAAAGAATAATAAAATACTTTTGGTCTGGCTGACTTAGTTTACTTGGCAAAAACAGACCATTATGTCATGTCATTGTATTTAACAGAACTCTCTGTAGTAGCATTGGAATACCAAAACCTGGACAAAACCACACAGGTAAGGAATATGCCTTCAGAGTAAGGCTACCACATTCTGCCTTCCAGAAGAAGGCAATATCTTACAGGACCTGGAAGGCTGCTCCAATGTAAAAACTGCATTACTTGTTTTCACTGATACTATGGAAGAACTGAGGCAGAAGCACAACTGAAGAACAATTTATCATTTTTCAATACAAAACCTCTATTTTCATTAACAGGATGATAGTATTTTCAGGGCAGGGTAATTCCCCCCTCTAGTTACTTGTAACAGAAATATTCGGTAAGTATTTTTCTCTGCTTTACTTTGTACATAAACCCCTACTAATCAAAAAATACGCACATCCTGAGGAAAAAAATTAATTCCTCTGTCTGAACCTCCTATCGACAAAATTATAAAGAACATGCAGCTGTTAATAACATCTCACTCCCATTTATATTTAGGTTTTTTCCAAAGCATTTTTTGATGGTGTTGTGGCACACATTATCTATTCTTTTTTTCTTTCTGATACTATCATTACTGAATTATGATCTGACATAAACACATCATAAGACTGATGAACATCCTACAGGATTGCCTGATTGCAGGATGTTTTTCTTGAAGATTTCTGAAAACTGTCAGGCAGCTATCACTTCACAGGAGTACATATAGGTAACAATCCATTTTTTAAGGTATGGCTTGAACAATCAAAAAATGACATGGAACAGTTATTGGTGATAACTCAAGAGTAAGCAACTTCATCAGTGTTTTCCAGGTAGCTAAAAGAAATTTTTTAAAAAAGCAAGTACTGCCTAGTCATCTCAGTAAGTGGAAGAAATAAAAGACTGGATAAAGAGTAGCTGCCATGCATAGTAACAATGGAAGACCTCAGAGACTGTATATGGATAAAGGAAAAGTTTCAGAGAACTGACAAATCTGTCTTCCAATCTTATATATTGCAAATCAGAAAGCAGAGAGGGTTTGTGGTCATGATATGTCACTAATTGGTCACAGAACAAAATTTTTTTAACAAAAAAAAAAGGTGAATTTAATTCAGTTTCAATACTGGATCTGAATCTGGTCTTGGAGGAGTAATAAACACTATTTAGGAGTGTTTTTGTTAGTAAATCAAGCTGAGATGTGTAAGCATGTAAGTGAAGTCTATATCTTTACTTGCCTAGTGCAGAGACTGGAGACAAAGGCAAATAGAAGGAAAGTTTCAGGTGTCTTTTTCCTTCTTCTGTGAAAATATTAACATATTCTATGCTTCCAAGGCCCCAGAAAATATGATAATTAGGCTACATTAAATTATACAGCAAATATGCAATTGGTTTTTATGCATTTGGGGAGAAGTTACATTTTATTTACAAAATTTGTGGCCACTACCCTTTAATACTGTCTGGGTGTTCCATGGCTATTTTAAGACAAGGGGCACATACAAATGAGGAATTATTATGGCATCATTATAAATTGCTGTGTAAATTATCATGCTGTTAATCAAGGTTTATCCGACAGACAGGCATGTCCAGATGTGGTCTTACAAGTTCAGCTGAATATAAAGCGATAATAAGCAGTAAATTGCTAAACTCAGTTATCATAACAATATTGTTTGTAAGCAAGTGGGAAAAAATCCTAAACAGAACAACTGACAAAAAGTTGAAATAAAATGCCCATTTCTCATTATGCAAAAATATATGGAGAGAAGTAATTCAAACGAGGAATTGTTCACATTTTTGTTAGAGAAATTGACTGTTCTTTAGGAGTTCTTTAACATAATGCTTTGGGGAATTATGACAAAGTTAGTAGTGAATATAACTTTCTATTAAGCAGTTTCCTTTCTCAATTGTGCACAACCACTTCTGAGCCAGAACATAACAGCTCAATCAAACCTTTACTTGAACCCCTTTGAAATACTGCGAAAATTCTGATATTACTGCAAGACTTAGAGAGGAAAAAAAGACAACCCAGAAAGAAGGAAATGGATAGGGCAGCTACCTTTCTGCATTCTCTTAATGTCTTCTGCCATATGGAGCGGGCAATAGGAATGCTCCTGCTGTCGGACACGTAGCAGGTGGCTGTGATGACGTGGTGGAGGGCAGTCTTCTGGCTCATGGCTTGAAGAACTCGCCCAACGTGACGGAGGGAAACGCTGGCCTCTGCGCGTATGCCACCGCTAACAAGCTGCATCGTGCAAGGTACCAGAGCAATCTGCCCAGCACAGTAGAGAACATCACCAACCTAGGAGAGAATCAGATCAAGTACGTAAGACTGTGAGTTTACAGAGGACAAGGAAAGCACTTCTCTCTTCCAGCTAGTTTCTTTCAACAGTACTCTTGTTTGCCATCATTTGTTACAAATAGAGCAAACGTGCCAGTCTCAAGACAACGCATGGATGTATGTGTCTGCTCAAAACAATAATCTGATGTGGACTGTTACAGCTGCTGGATCACACTGATGCCCAGTATGGTTAAATATGCTCTTGTTTTCTTTTCTTTTGAGTGATGATGCACAATATCTTTGGTTCAATGCTATTTTTTAAATCTTCAATGTTTTAAGCTGTGTTTTATATAAAACCATATAAGTACAATATCTGTAACATCTTTAGTAAACAAATTAAAAAATACAGTAAAAATATATTACCAGAACACCTAAATGACTGTGTATGAACAAAAAGTGATGATATTCCACCAGAAGGTAAAAGTAAATTGCAAATTGAAAATAAAATGTTGAAGAATACTACTTGAACAAAGAGATGGGTCACCTTTTGAAAATGGGCTTTAATGGGTGGCCAGATTCACTACTGCAATGCAGTTACTTTGGGCTTATTTTCCAAAATCTTCCCGGCAACATTCTGAAGACCTACTTTTTTTAACAGCAGCCAGCAAAGGAAACATTTATTCTTATTATTCAGACATCTCAAAGAATTTTTTTATAAAATCTCAGTGTAAATATCAAAACTTTTCATCGTCTTATGCTGCACTTCTCTAGAACGCCTATGCATTTCCTAATCAGTGAAACAGTAAATTTTATTCACTATCAAAAGAAAACTAAGTATAGAAGTGGGAAGTAAGGTGGGCGTAAGCAGCTTTGAAGTCAGCATAGGAAGAATTTTGCTAGGCGTAAAGACAGAGAAAATGGACTGTGCAAGGAATCTTTCGGAAGAATTTTGCAGAACTTACTGCATAAACTGTAAAAATTCCTCAGAATTAAGAATAATTAAAAAAGAAATCTGTGTCCTAGAAGACATGGCAATCAAACCATGTGACAGACCCATATGCAACTCCAAATCTGTCCTCATAACTGTCTGTGTCTCACAAAAGACTCACACATGTAACTATTGGAAGAGTATCTTATACAATTTGGCATACAAGTTCTATGATTAGCAGCTGAAGAGGGGGAGGAGGCAGAGAGGAAACAATGTATCAACCGACACACATTTAAATGGTTTAAAATACCTGAAATACTGTTTGATAACGCTATATATAATCCTGAATTTGGGAAAAATATATGAAAGCAATATTTTGGTTTATAGGAACAAATGGTCTTTCTTTTTTTTTTTTTTTTTTACAGTGCTATTTTAAAATATGTGCCACCGAACAAGGGAGTCCAGCCAGCTACCAAGTGGCATACTGACAAGATGAGAAACAAATTCAGAAAGAGATGATTCAGTGGGGCACAGGTTTGTTTTTAAAGCAAACCATTCATTTTCACCTCTGCAAAGTGAAATCCATCCATTAGTCAAAAACTCCAAAGCAGGTAGTTTACACTTCTACAGAAAAAAAAAAAAAAATCACACTGATGGTATTTCTTCCTTTTTTTCCCCTGTTGAGCTGCTGGTTTTCCATGCATCACCCATGTTAATTATTAGGTAGACAGAAGAGCTGTTCAACCAGTTCACTTCCCCTATTCTTGAACAGATTGTTTGAGACATAATATGAATACTAATTAACGATAAAATATCTGTCAGTGTTTTGAAATACAGACCAAGATAGCACTTTCTTAAAGTATCCTGGACAGTTCTGATACAATTAGCCCCACTGGTCATAAGCAAGGTCATAAAAAAATCTCTGAAGGATTTGAGCAAAATTGGCACCACTTTTGGCTAAGATTCAGTGGGAATTTTGCAGAGTTTTTTAAAAACCAATTGAAAAAATCCCTCTGTTCCTAACATACTTGTTTGTATCTTAAGATGCAATTAATAGAAAAACAATGTTCCCAACAAGCCACCATGTTATGGAAGGGTGGATGCAAGGGGAAAAAGAGGGGAAAAGGATAAAAAAAATGGCCACAGATTTGCAGCAACTGTATTTCAGGGGGACATAATTTAGAATAAGGGAAGGAGGAGGGGCATTTCTCTTCTCTTTCGCAGTGACTCAGTCATGAAAAGCAAGCATAAATAATCAGCAAGGACAAAGCAGCAAACCAGTACAAACACTGTTTTAGCAGATTTCAAGACGTTGTCTCTGGAATGGTTGAAGCATTTTACAGAATATTGTTAACAGAGTAAAAGACATTTAAAACAGGGAAGTCACCATACTATCTTGTTCACAGTACTGAAATCTTACAAGAGGAGCTGTCACAATGTATGGTGTCAGTGCTTGTGTTGTGAAAGTGTTCTGCAAAACCCTGCTAGAACCTTGCAACAGTTTATCTTTTTTGGAGCATTTAGGAGGATAACAGAAGATCTTTCAGGGTATAGATTCACAGTGTATCCAGCCTGGCGGACTTGCATTATACAGGAAACTCAGCACAGAAACAAAACTACGATATAAGGGATCTGTATTGATCCTTAAAGGATCCAGATGTATACAGTAGGTGTCTCATTGGTGATTTGATTTTCACTGCAGACCATACACACATATCCAGTGCTAAAATTTCAATAAAGACTTGATCGAAAGACAACCCCGAAAACTCAAGGTTCATACTGCTGAGATGCTCACTTGTACAAATTTATTTCCAATATTTATTCACAGCAGTAAGCAGGTTATAAATGGGGCCTCATGTGATTCCACATTTCTTCCCTTTTTACTTTCATTTGTATCACTGCAAGTTAAATGAAAGGTGAGTCCTTACAAGTTAACATAATAGTTTAGCAGCTGTTTTGCTCAGTCAGCACAACTGTAAATTGTTGTCGTGCGTAGCTTTAACTGGGTGCCTCACCCACGCACTGGGGCTGTGACAATCTCCCTCCAAGGAGCTTGGAATTTCTTAGCCCTGCGAGATCGACGAACACGATAGAAGAGATGAACTTTCTGCTGGGCTTGTGAAGGTTTATTAGGGCTTCAAGTCAAGGCAAAGGACTTCCAGACAAAACAATCCCACAGCTTGTTCCTCCCCGTAGCGGGGAAGCCCCAAAAGAGGGTGATTCCAGCTATCCCATCACTTATATCTGGGGGCAGGGGCCAAGGGTGGGTACAACCTAACAACTAATCGGAGCCAAACAAGGGTGGAGCATGGGGAGGGGTCTACTATACCAAGGCCAATAGGGAAAGTAATGGGAGGGGAATCCCAAACACAACCTAATAAGGCATTCAACTTAACATAATAGACAGGGAACTCTCTGGGACTAAAGGTAGGTCCAAAAGTGGATTGACAGCTACAGGGAAGGCACAAATCACACACCACCACAGTAAATAATCAGGGGAGTTCAGTGGACAATCAGAAACTCGGAGGATGCAATGCATGCTCTCACAGATAGAAAGCTAAGAGATTATTTGAAAATTACTACTTTCCACAGGGTAGCTGTCTTGCAGGGATAAGTATAATTCAGACCTAGGGCATGGCTTATACCAATGGAAAGCTGTATAGTAGTAGCTTTTTTTTTTTCCTAAGGTGCTTTCATTTATCAGGAAAACAGAAAGAAAGCATCTATGGTATCATGGAAAGGCACAGTCAGAAGAACTGACCTGGAACTGTTCTATCCCATGAAATGGCTTTTAACAGTATTCTAAGTTACTAAAAGGACACAACATATCTCCTATATATATATATATATGTATATATGTATATATGTATCGGGAAAGGAGACAATGAGAAAACCAGACTTAATTGACTGAGGTTTAACTTAAACTGCTAATTAGAAAGGAAAAGTTGCAATTATTGTTGCCTGGAAATAAACAGAAGTAATAGGATACCTGTAGATGCACTGAGTGTTTTTTTTTATTAAAGGCCAACTGCAACTATAGAAAGGTTATGAAACTGTTCCTGCTGGTATTATTAAAACTTGCTAGTGATTAACTGACAATATAAAACTCGCTGGGAACTTCTAACAGAGGGATCTCAAACATTCACCCACAGATACTTGGGCAAATGCTAATAGCTGCACCACAAAAGCATGTTTCTTGGAAGGAAGGAGTCAATATGCAAGCAGCCAAATCTTTGTTAGGAATGCCATTTGGTGTCTGAGTGACTGCTGCCCTTTAACAGGTCAGGGTGCACAAAAGGGTCAGTGACCCCCTGACCTACCAGTGACACAACCCACCATTAGGCTCAGTCAATGTAAATAAGCAGAACTGACAACACACTAATAGGCTGCCTCTGGTCAGCCACGGGTACCTCTGACCTTAATGAAAACCTAAATCAATTAATACTCCAGGCAATAAAGACCTCTGGCTGATTAAGTTAGATAGAAATAATCTTTTCTAACGGGATTAAAGCTGCAAGGTGGTGAACTTTTTATTCAATATATGGTAATCTTTTCTTCCTAGGGCCCTCTTGTTTTAGATAACGATGGCAAAATTGCTTTTTGCAATGTGACATCTTTAATTCAACTGACTAGTACGAATAAACTTTTTAAAGGCATTGTTTAGACAACAGTAATTGAAAAGCTTGAAGTTCACACTATGAAAACAAATTGTATCTGACTAACATGATTATAATACACCCAACCTTCAATATAATTGATGTTTTTCTTGAACTGTTACAAATTTATATTCTGCAAATTCCAGCAATGAATTCATAACACATAGTTGAGTTTGATATAGGTTTTTTTCTGAGTAAAAATGTGTGGTTAT
>WAAE01028135.1:0-13321 GCA_013400495.1 Nicator chloris | reverse complement strand
CTTCATGTTAACCACAGAAAAAATTAGACAATACTTTACCTTCACACAAGAGCGACAAGAATATTGTACATCTGTATGCAAAAATGCTTTTGCTTAGGAAAACTTCAATATAGTACAGTATCTTGGTAAAAATACAGAAAATTATGATTTATCTATGTAGAGAGCTGTATTTCTTTGTCAAATCTCAAAATAAATGCACCCTCAATCTCTAAAAGAAAAGGTCCAAACAAAAAAGGAAGGAAATGAGCAGTAAAATCTACAGAAATTTTCTTTGGGTCCATGGAACGTAACTGAAAACAAAAAAAATCTCATCCTAAAGACTAAAAATACAGAATTTTGGAACTGCTACAAATATCACATAATAATAAATTATATGAGCATTTAAATAATTTAATGATTATATAGAAAAAATGTATTTCTCAGTTAACTAGTATATTCTAGACAAATTGCAATCCCATTGTAATTGGAGCCAGGGTTATGCAAACCTTACTTATTATTACTTATTCACAGGTGTTGGTGATCTTAATCCAAGATCAGCAAAAGAGGTTGACTGCTCACGGAAGGGGAAACCCAACACATGACTGAGTTGCTATTTTGTAAACACCTCTGAAATGGTACAATCCGTGACATTTTGAAAACAAAACAAAGCCGATTGAAAGCTATCAAAAAAAGTTTTACAATTGCTATTATTCCACTAATCAACAGGATTATGCTGAGACGTACTGTCCAGAACATGTAATTTAAATGTTAAAAGTAATTAGATCTCAAGGGATGAAAAAATCTTAACAATGAGTACAAAATGTTTTAATAAAAATTTACATGTCTTTTGGACTTGTTCTCATATATAGTGACTGTGCAATAAAAACAAACTGTATAAAAAAATCTGTAGTAAAATTAAGAATTGTAAGGAGATTATATGAGTCTTTAAATATCTACTATGTAACAGACTTAAGGGAAAAAGTCCCACACAGAAGTAGTGGAAGACATCTTCTAAAATGTTAAATATTATATAAGGCATTCACACCTGGATTTTTATGACAGATATTAGAATAAATTTAACAGCATAAGTAATTAGACCATGGAGGGACTTTGGTCAAACTAAGAATTATTCTGGTCTGATGTAGCAGGTGGTCTGGGAAACGCTACTTCAAGTCAGGAATGAAGACTACTTGGTAGTAGGTCATGCAGATTTCATATCGTGGAATGAAAATTACTCTGGCCCAGAAAGGTAAAATTATGTGACAGTGGAACTTGTGAACGAATTCTATTAATTGAGCTTATTCTTTTAATTAAAGATGCTGTAGAAGATGACCTGAATAACATCAACTATAAATATCTGATTCCATGTAATAGTCCATATCCTGCTACATTATGACACCTCCTTCACAGTATTCCTTTTCCTTGTTTCCTCAAAATGACTAAAGGTCCTTTTCATCTGAAAAGTTGATAAAACTGGATAAATTGTGTCAAGCTCCTTAAAATTTTAACCTGCCTCTGTATTAAAGTTACAGAGTGAAGCAGTGGTACAGAAGCTATGAATAAAGAATGCAGTTCCATTTTGGAATATAAGGAAATGTACAGATTTGCTGCAAAGTCGCTGCAATTCCAGAAGTGAATTTTGGAAATTTGATGTACAAAAAAGGACAGAGAATAAGGACAGTAAATAGCGATTCAGTGTTTTAATCCAGTCAGGATTCTTTTGCGTGAAAGGCACCATCTCTTTCAATGAAGCTAGCAAGTTCTACACAATCAGCAGGATTTTGCCTCAGAAGTGGTAATATTTTAGCACACACAGAAGTGACACCAGGAAAAGTGACTCCACCCCACTTAAGAACATACTGAAGCACACTGATTTGCTTCACTGTGCAGAGTGGCTATTCATTATTAGCGGGAATGTTACTAGCCTGGAGAATGCTGATACATCATATGTAATCCACTTTGCTCAGTGAATAATTTTTAGCAGGAAATGTGGCACTTATTCCAAATGCAAATTTCTCTGCATATTGCATTGAAGCAAATGCATTTGTGAATATAAACACAGGAAAAGGTATTTTAAGTTAAGTGGTTATTTGCAGGTATCATAAAGCAGCGACATACCTAACACTGATCATGTCTTCATATTGAGAACAAAAACAAAAAGCTGAGTCTCACCTCTGAGATGAAAACAATCAGCTTTGTAACTCATTTGGATATAACTCACTGCAACAGTGAATGGGGATGAGAAAGAGCAATTCTTTTACTGTTTCAAATGACATTCAGCATATAAACTATCTTTAGCAAACCAGCATCACCATGGATTTTCAGAGATTCTGTGAAGATACCTCTCTGAAGGCAATGGAAGAGAAGGTACTCAGCAATTTTGAAAATCAGGTTATTGAAAGGCTTTCCTATGTCAGATTACTTTAGCCTTCTTGCTGCAGAACAAACTTAAGACAAATGAATCCTGATTTCTGAAGAACCTGGTTTAACTTCTCAAGCTGATATTTAATCAAAGAGGTGTACATAATGCTCTGATAATTTTTAATGCTACCAGCTCTGCAAGCTCCTTTTGAAGTCGACTCTCTCAGTGATTGTGTTATTTTAGTCAGTAGATGGCATTAGCTGCCTCAGTGTTAGTTATGCTGTGATTTATCAAGAAGTGGGTCAGCTACAGCCTGTGGCTCTGTGTATGTTCCCAGCAGGCTGAGGAAAAAAAAAATTGCTTTCTGTTGTTAATTACTCTTGCCATATTTTAGTTGTTTCACCGGACAATATAATTAGACAATAAGGAGCAGATTCAACAGCAGGTACACATTTTCAGACAACAGTATAAGAAATAGGTAGGATAGCACAGGCGTTTCTGTTCAGACAGCAAATCCTTCTGCTGTAGGTATTGCTCAGGATTACAGGGGGTTGGCTCTGAGGATAGAAAACAGTTCAAAGGCATGAGGGGAAAGACAACTCTCAGAGCTCTAATGCTCTTTCAACCCCTCTGCTCTACCAGGCTCCTCCCAGCTCCTTCAACTAATGAGGAGAGGAACACGTTACGTGTCATATGAATTCATCCGCATGATTTATATTTTGCAGATATTTTTACATCTAGCAGTTCTTAAAAAGGATGTATTTCAGTAATTTTTATGATAAAACTTAGGCTGTAAAAATACACACATGTATATACACTATAGACAAAATCTTAATCCTGTATTATTCAAATATCCAATGGGAATGTTCAAATATTCCTCTGAAGTGATTCCAACCCAAACCCTGCAGTTAAACACCATGAAAGTATGTTTCTACGTGTCTGAGACCACAACCTCAAAGTGCCTAGTGCTGAGCAGGAAGCAATTCTCCCCTTATGTAAAAATAATTCAAGCTGACTTTTTTTCCCTTCCGTAACAGGATGAATTTGACAAACTTCAAAGTCCTTTTTGCAAAATTCGAAACATTTCCACTCACTGCTTCCGCAGTCAGTGATTAGAATATGCGCCGGGAATGTGTGGGAATCCGCAAGACCTGTCAGTGCATTTCCCACAGCCCTGTATAATGCCCCGGCCACTCTGCTGGGGCTGGGGTGACTTTGCAGTCTGGAAATCCCCTCCTGCTCCCTCAGCCCTCGCAAACCAGCACATGCATTCCCACTGACTCTTTTCAATCGGCAGATACTACCTGCAGAACTGAAAAAATGTGCCTTTTGTGGGAAGGGGTTGGGTTTTCAGAGGCATGAGGAAGGATAAAAGGGTAGATGATGTAAATGGCTTTCACTGTGTTGTAGGACACTGAAAATATTTTCAAGCACATTTCTTGCTGTCTTCTTCTTTTTTTTTGATATTTGATTTTCTTACATGGATTTAATGGGTTTTCACACTTGTATTTTAAAGGCAACAACTTACAGAATTTCTCATTTGCAGTTAGTAATTCCTCTTGACATTTCTGGTATTTATTTTGGTTGTATACAAAAACGAAGGCAAACTTTCAACAACAAATGTAACGATTTTTCTGAGGAATACATGTTTTTAATTCACAATGAATTTGCATGTTATGTTTTGCATTTTATGGCAAGAATAGTTTTATCTCAGAAGAACAGCTCTGTTCCTTTATCTTACTTGCCAACTCCAATTATTGATATTTATGGCAGGTGAACTCATATAGTCAAATGTTTATATGCTCCAGCAAATCAGTAAGTGACTGCATCATTACCTTTAGTCCAACTACACTCAATCAAGAGGCTCAGCTAAATCTGGCCTTGTTACTCCATATTCTGATATATCAATCCAAATGCTGAGCCAACCAAGCTAGACTTTTTCTCAAACTGGCATTGCCTCTAAGTGCAATGAATAAGTTATAAACAAATATCAAATGTTCCCTTTTCTTAAAATTCTACGTTAGCAGAATAATCCTATTCCACCCCTCTAAATATAAATGTTTGGACTTCCTTTACCTAACTATTCAAAGTATTCTCTTGTTGTAGAGGGAGTAGAAGAGTAACATGGAAATGGCAGCAGGGAAACATTAGCTCAGGTTTGTATGTGCGAAACTGAAAGACATAAAAATTAAAGGACTTCTTCAGGCTTGTACACAGTATTATGGAAAATATTATTCCCAAATTTCCCATTCCAGTATCTCTGGGGGGAAAAAAAAAAAAGTAAATATGCTGTCATCTGTAGCTCTTCAAATGCCAGTATAAAACAAAATCGTTATACTGATAATAAAATCAGAAGATACAAACAAATAAGCAAAATCAGCAGCACTGTCAAACAGACAAATCTTAAAATGCTGCCTGCTGCATTTTCCTCACAAGCATATTTCCTCTCCCCCACATTTCAGCATCTCTGACAGTTCAGTTTTCTATAATACCCAGCAGTACAGCACAGCTTCTTCGTAACATGGAGGTAAACATGGGTTCAATGTTTAAAGGAGACATTAATATACTGTCACCCAGCTAGAACTCAAGGGTGTGATGCTCCTTTTTTCCATGGTCAGTGGTCCAGACAGTAATGTGAAATGTAGAAAAATGAGTATAAGAAGTTCTTATATATATAGAAATGCAGGACATCATTTCATCAAGGATAAAAGATTTTGCTTCCTGCCATTAAAAGAGCCAACACTGGAAGCATGAACCCTTTTGCCAGTCCAAATACAGCATCAGACTAGAGAGCTCGTAACACATAAAGCTTCCTATAAGGAATTCTCAGTTAAAGACCAGGAAAAATTACTGCTGAAATAAACCGAGAAAATAGGATTCTTTAGGACTGTAACCTATCTTTCTCTGTTCTCACAAAATTTATGACACATGTGAAAACAGCCAACTACGTCAGGATAATTATTTATTCTACAAATAAAGGACTTTGGCTTCAAATTTTGAACACTACCATTTTTTTCAACAACAAAGAAAAACAACGACAATTGCAGTCCCAAAACACTGACTTGGCAGAAGACCTGAGTTGTTGTCTGCAAATTCAATGACATTGAAAGCTCAATAAAGTAACTTTGCCTTGGAACTCACAAGACAGGGAGAACAAACAAAAAGACCCAGTTATAAAGGGAAAAGGAGAATTTACAGAGATTCATAACAGTGATTGTTGTAAAAATATTTTTCAGGATTGAAACTGGTATTTGCTATTTTAGGTAGAAAATTGGAAGAAATTAAATTTCAAGATGAGAAAAATGTCAGATATGAATGTATGTCTAGATAAAGACAGATAATCATCCATATATACTTAATTCCCTCAACAGTGCAATGACAATAGAACTTCTGCACACATTAGGACAAGAATTATTAGATAAAACAAATATGCCGAGTTTTTTCAAAACAGAAAAAAGCCCTCCAGCAACTCTTCAGACTTGAAATGACAGTCTGTATAAAGGATAAATTTATTTTTTTAATTGGCAGTCATTTCTAAATTTGCAATTTATAATGACTTAAACATCTGCTGAAAATTTAGAGCCATCTCTGAACAGCCTATTTCACACAAAGTGCACGTTAATGTTACTAGGCTATTACATGTGAATTTGCAGACCTATTTTAACACAGTTATGTATTTCATAAAGTGCAGGCCCTTTCCTATAGAGAAGGAGGGCAGTAAGGCCAATTATCAGTGTGAAATTACTTATTTTTTCCATTTCACCCATCCAGCTGCATCCCCCCAGCAAAGTCAGGCCTAAGTGATTCAGACTGACAGAACCTTTTCATCCCAGCTGAATTTCAATCTTTTTTCAGAAGTATTTGCCATTCTGGAAGACTTGGTTTGAGTTGTACTGATAAACACCACAAATATTGACTCATATCTGGCATTTCCAGAGCTTCATAATGTGATTCACACAGTTTGTAGTCCTGGAGCAATCTTGAACAACAAGTAATATGTAGGAGGCCCAGCTAAATGTAAATATCAAAATAAATAAATAACTCAGCTACATCTTCAAAATACGGTCCCAAATGTAAGAGTAGCCAAATATTATTTTGAAATGTAATTATTTAGTATAGAGGGTATTTTCCCACCAAGTTGTAATGCAGCTTTTGCCTTTTATCACTTAGCTGAGTTCTTTAATGACCAGTCCCTTACAAAAATACTGAAATACTGTTAGGGAAAACAGCACCTAGAAAAGATAGGACTGAACTCACAGATTCACTGCTATCTTTTACTAATGAAGCTGCACAAATGCAAGGAGGAAACTAATTATCCAGCAGGGAAACTGCCAGTCTTGTATTTCTGATTCAGAGCTGTCACAGAGAACTCACATAAACTCGATGGGTCAGTACTTGCTAAACCTGTTTTAGCAGATGTTGTATATCTTGGTGCATCACAGTGTGAACACAGTTTGCTGCGAGCTACTAAAACACCATGGATATACCATTAATGGTAGACACTTGAACAAAGTTTAATGCAGGGTTTATGAAATTTGGTACAAAACTATGATTAAAAATTTGCCAAAGCTGGAATCATTTAATTTTTTCTACGGCATACTAAGGAACATAGAAAACACAGCACAAGGATTCAAACACTACTTGAAAGTTGTTTTGCATCTGAGAATTACTGGAATTAATTCTCCAGCCTGTATTGACTCTTGGCTATCGGGACAACTGTGACTCTTCCTCGGTCATTGTAATAACCCTTCTCTTTGTCTGCTTTAATGTGGAACTATCTCCATGAAAAAAAATGACAGCAAGTACTTTATATAGCATTTCAACTTTAATTTCACCTTTGTCTTTCGAAATTAACACATCTCCACATTTCTTGAATGTCTTGCCCAGTAATTCTTCTTTCAGTTTTCCATTATGTTATCCCTACTCACCCACAAGCTGATTTTTGTTTTCCTTCTTTGTTGTTTTCAAGGGATGAGAAGCCAGATGGGGTAGAAATGTTTTATGACCGGTTACCTTTCATTTTGTACTTATACACTTGATCTACTTCTAATGATCCTCTCCTCAGTCTCTAGATATATCATTCCTTCTACAAGCTGCCCAAACCCTCCAATATGTATCAAAAACAAATCTTTAAAGTTTTCTAACTTTTGGGGGCAGTTGTTAAATGAATTATATTGATTCAAGACCAATGTTCCTTTAACAACCTCACTAATAACCTCCTTCCTATCCAGAAACTTTATAAATACAGATCATCATGTTTGTTCCTTCTGACAGTTTTTAAATCACCTTACGGTTTTTTACACATTTGCAACAAAACTAAGACCTATTTTTAAATATGCTTCCACAACAAATGCTAGAAAGTCCATACAGATAAAATTTACTGAGGTTCCTTTCTTATCAAAGAACATGGGCAATTTAGTCTGGCATGCTCAATATGTCGCAATTCCATGTGGGCTTCAATTACTTCCATGCCCCTACTTACTGTTTTGTTAAAATATCTTCTAAATCCCTGTATTTTACCGAGGTCAGTGGTCTACCGCTGTCTGAATCATATTTTAACACGAAAACAAGAAAATTCTTGTGCATAACGAAGTGCCTTTTCCAGGGACACTTTATGTAATAGATTTTTAAAACATAATTTTCTAAATCTAGGATATCTCTAAATTATTTACAGTTTTTGAAAAACCATATCCAATAGGAAATGAAAATAGGCATGATAAAAAGTAAACAAGTATAGTACAATTTCTTAAAACTTATGGCAATTATCAATGCTGATTATTGAGAATTTTAAAACAAATATGTATTTTAATTAATTTATTTTGCTAATTAAAATGGTTTTAAAAATAACAAACAATTGAGAAATACAAAATAGCTTAACTTTAATCTTGCTTTTCTGTCAAAGTAAGATCTCTTTTAATATAACCCCTGTCTCAAGCAAAATAGAGTGATGATTCTCAGATAAGGAATTTGCAGACTACGGTGTTTCATATCTCAGCTGAACTTAGGCATCAGTTTGTCATTTCATGATGTTCTCTGAGTAGACTTGGTTATGAAACACAAGGGTAACTGGTATATTAAACTGGCAATCTGATAGAGTGATACTTTAAACTAGTATCTTAAAACTGGTATCTTAAAAATAATTAGATTTTCAAACTGACTTCCAAAGAAGAAGTACTTAAGGGAACAATGTAATATTCAGAGTTGCTGCACACCTAGAGCTCTGTTTGAGATGAAGAGAGGCTTTGGGTTCTCACCATTATTTCAATAAAGGGCTCCCACTTGCGTAGCTTCTGTGTCCTCAGCTTTAATAACTCAGGGAAGTATTTTTAAGTAGCATGTGATATGCATAGAGAGTACGAATAAGCAATTCTTAACACAGACATAATTTCCACAAAGAAAACAGCAACATGCTATTTGTAAAATGGTCTAGATGTGGTTTGAAGTGAAAATTGTATACACACGTAAATAATACAAATAGCCACTTTTCTTATTAGTTTCAATATAGACATGTCCACTCATAAAGCAGTTTATATAAATCACTGATACTTTAGTGACAATCAATGCTGTTTTACACTTCTGTAGGAAGGTTTGAAAAATGTTAATTAAGAATTTTCTGAAAGGGTGTTAATATCCTATTAAAAACTGCCCACGGCTTTGTTTTCAGTAAATCTTTATGGGAGTAGAAGAAAGTTGCAGTTATCTCTGTAGATAAAGTACCAGTCTATGGGTTATTTACATGGAAAGCACAATGGATATTCATGTTCTGTTTTTAATGACAAATGGCAAAATAGAGTATTACTGACCCTCCCTATCACAGACACTGAAACAAGCTCACCCATGGCTCTGAAGAGAGGAAATCTGTACCCCACAGATAACTGGCATGGAACTGCAGAATCTTTAGAGCCAGTGTGAAGGACTCAGATGCAATCTCTTGTGTTTGTAACAGTACAAACAGAACGTCTGCAAAAAAGGGGATCTATAGGATAAGGATGGTACAGGGTGAGGAAAGAGCAAAGTTCTTCAGTTCTTTAAAGCGAAATGCCTTCTCCTGAGGCTGCCTTTCATCATAAACTTCCATCTTTTCATTAAAAAAATGTTTTACATATCACTATTAGCACTTTTATGTCCAGCTCAACAACCTTTCTTCTGAAATATAATTTATATGCAAAAATAATGTGCCTGATTTAATATACTTATCAGTTCTTGTACTAATTAATGCACACAATTTTTCCATCAACAGTTGAGCTTAGTAACAGTAATTAAAAAAATACGAACTGTATTTTGAAGTAATCACTAAGTCCTTATGAACTCTTTTTTTTATGCATGCCAACATTCACATCCTTGCAAGTGTGCTTAGGATAGAATTCAGCAGGTTTTAGCACAGAAATTTAAATCACAAGGCTTTTGAGAGAGAAACGAAAATCTAATTACTGCATATCTTGGTCATCTCTGGAATCACCTCTGCCAAAGCACAACAGATACATACTTATATAGAATTCTTTGCCACAAGAAACAGAACAGATTTACAGAGGAAGCCTGCATCAGCTGTGATTAACAGGATCTGTAATGCCAAGAATTTAAATTACTGCCTTTGTCTGTCAGCAGGTTGCTGGACACAAAGGCAGGTGTCAAGGGTTGTAAGGACCCCCAGTTAAATGGACCAACTTTGTGCAAACTCTTCATGTTATTTTATCTGTTTCTCTACAGCAGAACCTAATGAGTTGCAGATAGCAGCTACAGCACTGAACCAAGACACAGCTCCCACTTGCCTATACAAATAAAGCATTTTGAAGCTAATCAGGGAGGAATAATTTCTCTGAATGCCATTAGTTATGGAACCCCACCACAAGTAGTATTTATTTTCATCTTTGGTCTTAGTGGCGTGCAGGTTAAAAGCTGTACTTCTTAGATAAGATGTACTTCCTTGTCCTATAAGCTGTGCTCAAGAATTATTATTTAAAACGTTGCTCAAGCACTTTACAATACTACTCCAAAATGAATTTCATTTTACTTGGAAATATTTCATTTAAACTTTTCTGGACCCCATAAAACACTATGAACTTTTGCAATACATTTCATACACATGCTAGTGACATAATTAGTAATTATTACTGTATGTTGCCTTTTTTCATGTAGGTTCAATGGTCCTTAGATTGATTAATATTTTAACCAGACCTCTTAGAGCACTGAGGACTTCAGGAGTGGTATTTATCTCAACTGATTTTAGATACCAAGCCTGATCTAACAGTAGACCAGGAAGAAAAACATATTGAAAAAAAGACACGTAGAGAGGAAATATTACAAAATTTTATCTTTTTTTTAATGTATTTGTATGATGTCTGACTTCTATAGATCTTAAATTAGGTAAGATGAATTCAACTATGGCAAGTTTATGAGATGCCATGCACTGAAGTAATGATGGCTTGAAAAGATGGAGGTAAGTGAATTTTATGAGAATATTAAGTGAGGAAGAAACTTCTGTAAGAAACCTGAAGCAATTTCACAAACATAAACAGAAAAGGTAAATTTCCTTTGTCTTAAATTATTTTATGTATAGCTTTAGTACCAACCTCAAGGGAGAAAAATGGAAAAGTATAAAGTTCAGTATTTTTTATTTTATATACTGCTGCATTTAGACCATGACATATCTCTATCTATATATGTGTATATATATACCTATATACACATGAAAGTTTTAAAGATTAATTTTATTTGTTTAGAAAGAGAATGAAAAGGAAGTTTTTTTCCATGCATTTGGTGTTTGGAAGCATTCATTGGAATTGAATCCATGTGAAAAACTGGGTTGCTATTTACCAGTTTCATTTATATGAAAATGACCACCCGCTACGGTAATGAAAAAGTCAGTATGTTAAAACTTGAGAAATATCTTTTTATGAGCTATTCCTTCACTATCCTTACAAATACCACAGAATGGTAATAAAAGCTATTTTTCATGTTTTCTTCTTGAAGTTTGAAAAGAAGCTAAGAACCCTTAACATAAAAAGCAATACTCTAGCAAGAATGGGAAAGAATGATTTGACCCCAGTATCCCATCACCTCCTCAAAACAAAACAAATAAAATACAATGAGTTTCTGGCTACCACTAAAGCAATTCCCTACTTTGTATTCAAGAGCTGTAATGCTTCCATATAGCCTCAGATATGAGAAACTGAGAAATGGCCAAGAAATCTACCTCATTCCCTGTTGCCACATAATCCTATGGAAGTATATGAAATCCTTGGTTGAACGCTATTGCCTTAGTTATCAGTCTGTCATCTGTGAACCCTCTTCTGCTCACCTATTACCTGCTATCATAAGATAGTTATGTTAATACCTATTACAGCTAATATGGTTTGGGGCTGGAAGAGAGTGTTTTACACTGGAGATACTGTGGATATCTGTACTTACAGGATTGCAATTATGTTTCAGTAGAAATAGTATAACAACAGGGATGATTTGAAGGAAAGGAAGCCAAGGGAATATTGCCAAGCATTTTACTTGTTCCTAGCCTATGGAATTCATTCTCATCTTCTCTCCAGTTAACAGGGGAACCTTACATGCCACTTGTTCAGACACATTCCAAAAACTCCTAAGTGTACTAGAGCATTTCCAAACTTAGAATTTTGAAAATACGACTTTTTTTTAAAATATATATTGAATATGCTTTTCCAATTTGGAAACCAAAGATTACGCAGAGGTTGGTCAATTTAAAAAAAAGGTATTCATCACAGCATTTCTAAAAAGACCAAACACAGACATGCTGTATTTTTGTTTAAGTTATTCATTTGCTACCTGGAGATGGCCACAGCAGTAATACATCTTAAAAAGGAGATTTCAAAATGGAATCCAAACATGTTTTGGAGATTTAGAGTTGAAGAAGCTTACAGCAGCAGCTAAATCACTGCCATGTGTTTTACACATTAGTACTGAATCTCAAGTTAGTTATAAAAAGTAACAGAGAAGATGTAGGGAAATGCTTGAAAAATAAAAAAGAACAAATAATTCCCCAGAAAGTAAGGATAAAAGGTGGGCCTACCAGAATTTAGAGCTCACAAAATATGTGATACTTTTCTCATAAAATGAATCTGTTCAGACCTCATGCTACCCTTATTAGAACCATTTAAGTTTCTACACAGTTCAGTGGCTTAGGAAAAAAATGTGTAAAATTTAAGCACTTAATCAAAGTTTGGCTCCCATTTTTCCTATGAGGACATGGACATTTTAAATATCCATTTTGTCCTGTCTTCATTTTGTAGAGCTCTTTGGAGCATTTGTGTAATCTACTTCAGCCACAACCAGGTAGAGGATTATTCCACCAAAAGAACCACCCTTGCGAACTAGAACATCTTTCTCAAACAACGATCATTTGACTCAGTCACTCTTCCAAGCACATCGCACAAAGCAATCATCAGCCACCAATCCAAGAAATCAGGTTCAAAGTCACAGAGGCACTTGTTATAGCTGAACTTTAGGGAAGTTCTGAAGTCTAGACAGGGTATATCTTATTTTTAACAACCTGCCACTTCTACAACCTGTTCCCTAACAAGAATTTGCTGAAATAAACATGAAAGATTCCTATTGCCTTCAATTAGCTTTTTATCAAGCTTTAGCTACTTCCTCTTATCCTCACCCTCCTACTCACCTTCCCAATATACGTATCTCATCCTTCTGCTCTATTTTGCTGCTTCCAATTAGTTGTGCTTTCTACCCCACTGACTCTCTGTTGAGTCTTCAGACTGATTTCTTTTCATTCTCTTTTCCTTCTTGCAAACTTTGCTTCTCTTACCCTTATGAGTCACATGTTAATCACAATCTCCTTACCACATCCATTACTTAAACGCCTTGTCATGACCACCTATCTTGAGTTGCAGTATGTAACCAAAAATGTGTATTCTATTTCATCTGTTGAAACCAGCTGGGAGAGATGTTTTTCTCCATCTCTTGTATAACTCATTCGTCATAACTCCAGGGGGAAGGAGT
>WAAE01028117.1:0-12038 GCA_013400495.1 Nicator chloris | reverse complement strand
ATGGTTTTAAACTGAAAAAGGATAGGTTTAGATGAAACATAAGGGAGAAATTTCTTAATGTGAGGCTGTTGGAACACTGGAACATGTTGCCCAGTGAAGCTGTGGATGCCCCATCCCTGGAAGTGTTTGAAATGGGGCTTTGAGCAACCTGATATATTGAAGACTATCCCTGCTCCTGGCAGGAGCATTGGACTAAGCAATCTTTAAAGGTCCTTACCAAGCCAAACCATTCTATGGTTCAATAAATCTATGAATGTAAGACCTCTTGGACAGGCACCAGGGCCCCAGGGCACAGCCCCCTTCATTAGGCACACGGGAACAATTTGGCCCGATATTCCACTTGATCAGCTCTTTGCTAACAAAGGTCAATAGTGGATGGAAAATTACTGTCTTCATGGAAAATTACTTCCTAATCCTCTTTAGACTGGGATGCTCTGTGTCCTCTAGCAGAGCCCTGAACTGAGACTTGTCTCACTGCAGGCAGTGAGTAGTCACTGCAAGCTCTCTCTGCAGAGTATGGCATTATACTGTTTTCACAGGGGGTGGTTCAGAAACTATCTGGACCATGAATACATCAGGCCCTAAAGCTTTCCTTTGACATGCTCAGCCTAGTCCTCTGAACATGCAGCTTAGCTCACTTTGAGACAGCTATCATATTCTGCAGCCAGTACAAACACACCAAGTGACCCCATTGATTAGGTTAAGCTTTTTCCATTGATTCTGCAGAGACAGGACTTTGTTGTCCAAGTTTTATATCACCTACTAAATGTTTATTCTTGATGTTATATTGTGCCAGTGAAATTATATAATATAGAGAGTTAGAAAAGCCAGAGTTCCTAAAAGAGAAGGAGCCCAAAGGGATGGCAGTCCTCTGCAGTCTCAGTACAGGGCCTCTGAGGTGGTGCATTCCCTACCTCTCCTGGGGTCTGCTCTACCTCCTCAAGCCTATTCTACAATTTCAATAATTCAATAGGCCTTGGCTTTTTTGTAATGAGTTGGGCGGTGAAATGTCCCTTGACCATACCAGGAACCCTTGCATGGCTAAGGTGGAGTGGCAATGTTCATATCAGGGACACGTGCTGTCTGACCAAGAAGGGCAATGAGAAATAATCAGTCATCCCCAAATAGCCTTGGAACATTATCCACCTGAATTATAACCCCAGTGAAACTGGGCTTTTGAATAATTTCAGTAATTATACACTTGGGTTACAGTCAGGATGGAAATGGACTAATGAAAAAAATGCCAGTCATCTTGTGATCCTATAAACAGTGGTCCTAAGTGAGGCCCTTTGAGTTCTACCAAACCATGGCAGGCTGTACCAGCATGTCCCTCAGAGTGGGATGCCACTCAAAGTTTGCAAACTGTCAACTTGCAGTACTCAGATGACTGTCACCAAAAGCTGATGAGTTGGCCTGGGCTGATATCCCCAGTCCTTGACACTCAAGTCTCTCCCACTGAGAAATGCCAAGACATTCAATGCAAGTAATTCACTGACACTCCAGTGAAACAAACCGGAACTTTTAACATGTACATTTGTGCGTATATATAAATATATACACACACGTGCACATACACATCTTTGTGTCTGTGTGCATGCAGATGTGAAGTGATTTAAACCCTCCACAGGTAACTGAGTTACTATTCTCATTAAGGTTAATCCTATTTAATCACTCTGTAAATATTAAATTAGTCAATTATTGAGTGCTGCCTAATCCTTCAGACATAAACCATTGCCCAAGTCGGAGGCTAGGACTGGACTCAGCCACACCTAGGCTGCATCTGAAATTTAGAAAGCAAGGGAGTCCATTCTGAATCTTGTGACCCAACAGCAAGATTTACCTATTAAATCCTTTAGATATCCCATGGATGAAGTCTGAGATGAAGTTTGGACTGAGTCGCACTCAGGCTCCATCAGAAGTTTAGAAAGCAAGGGGGTCCACTTCATAGCTCATGACTTAACAGGGAAATCTCCCTTACCCCATGCACCCTTACCCTGGCCCTTGTGTAAATCATGCAAAATTCATTATAATTCTACTTTCCCTGTATGCTTCATCTCTGTAGTTATAGAGTGAACCTTGCCATCAAACTCTTTTAAGTCATGCTTTCACAAATTTATATTAAAACCTGCTTTAGGTAATACCTTTGATTGTTACTCTTGAAGTGGCCTAAACCACTAATTTTGTAGCAGCTTCAGGCACTGTTTGCAAGGGACTTGTTAACAAAAGCTTTTGGCAAGTTTACTTAAACATTATCAAACGTCCTGGAATATTTTGCTGAAAGGCTCAAAGAATTCTGACAGGAGCACAGGAATGGTATGCAGCATCTCAGTGAGTCCAGTTCCTTACAACGGTCACAGGAAACTGTGACATGGATATCTAGCCCAGAAGCTGACACCCCACAACTCTAGTTCTACCTGCCCTCATTTATCACGAGCCTGAAGATACATTTTATTACCTACAGTATACTTAAGGCTGATGCTACAAGAAATGGATGCTGCAAACCATGATGTACCACAGGAAGAGGTCAGAGATACTAAATCTTTCAAGCTTGGAGAGTCAGATTAAAGTCCTACAAATCAATGTGCTGCCATGAACTAATGCCATTCAGCAGAAGGAATAGATATTGTTGTTATTCTCTAGTTAAATCACAATGATGAACTATTAATTTCAGACAGCTATGCCCAGCTACTATAACATGTTCTGTTGAGCTCAAATATCAAAAATGTGCATCCTCCTGTACACAACCTAATCTTCCTCAATACACTTGCACGCAAAGAATGTATCTGTCAGCTGTGGTTTAAACCCAATCACGTAAATCTTTATGCTTGTCTCTGCCACAATTAGAAGTGGAACTTTCCAGTGCTTTCACTTTTCTCAGCATATTGTTACAGGTAAACTTTGACAGAAATCTAAAGATGAATAGCTGAAAAGTCAGGTGATACAGCTGCATTGACAACACTTTTGTTAGCCAACACCAAATGTGGCCCTGGCAGGGGTAAAAATGCAATGATAAAGTGCCATTATCCTGGCATATCCGCTCCTGAATATACACACAAAAAGTCTGAAACATGCTTTCAAGTATATGAACAGAGAGAAAAATATTTTCTTTGCCATGAAAATTTTTTATTAGTCTACCATTAGTCTATTGCATATATCTGGCCAATGCTCTGTTTTGAAGCAGAACAGCCTGCAGGTGAGTGCCGAATTTGAGAATGACTGGTTAGCAGTAAAACAGCAAAAACTGAACAAACCAAAAGTATTGATGGCTGAAAAAAATGTCAGTTTCTAATTTAGAAACACAGAAACTCATAAATGACATTTTCTTTTCATATTAGTTATGCTTTTTCTTCTTCTAGTCTCCTTTGCAACATGAGCTGATAAAGATCATGCTCATAATTTTGCTTTCTTGACATGTAGACACCACTTGATATCTACAAAAGGCTGAAGATTTTCAAACTGTCTCCATTCAGAAATTACAAAAATAATTGTTTACTTCTCTTGAATGCATTTTAACTTCTTTGGCATAATAAGGAATTTTTAAAAACTATTTAAGATAATATACATATATGTATATAATAATAAGTTAAAATATGTCTTGCCTTTTCTCTAGAATTTTTTTTTTTTTAAGTTCGGGAAAATTATCATTAGCAATACTTGGCAAAGAAATATGAAGGCCATGCAGCTGTAATCTGTTCCACTTGTATAAGGTCTGCATACTAGAAATTCTGTACATTAAATTGAGAGGATAGGGACTAGTAGGTAATAATTTCTTACTTCCTGTACTTCTCCACTGACAAAAATTACAGTTAATGAATGGGAATGGCTGGTGCAGATTTGCTCCATCAGATCCAGTGGCTGGGGCACCTGTGCTTCTATGTAGCGCTGCCCTAGCTTAGTCCCAGCACAGGCTCCTACATTCACCTCAGCAGGGCTTGTAAAATACATGTACCAGAAGATTGGAAGATGATGTCTTGTACTTTTTGGGGTGTTCAGCCTGTTTGACCTGGCTTATAGAGCAGACCCTTTCCTACATACATTCCAGCCGCAACCCCAAGGTTTTCAAGCCTCTCTAAACATCCAGATAAAATGTCATTTCCCAGTCCAAGCCCATCCGCTGACCTGCTTTTGAAGTAACAATCCTCTTTACTTCAAAAGGAATCTGACTCCTTTGCCTTTCCTGCCAGCTGAGGTTGGCCAATAGGATTTTAAAGAAACAGCAAGAAATTAAGTCTCTGGAAGAGGAAAAGCCCTCCACAAAAGACAGTCAAAGAGCTGTTGTGCGTGTACAAAGCATACTTTGTATCTATTCTTCATGTCAGCCAGGTCCTTCCTTTTCATCTCAGGAGGTAGAAATAGATTGGGGTAGCACAAAAGAATGATTCAGATAAATCACTGCTCCCCGTGATATAAAATATGTTCCAATCACTTGCCTGTAAGTACTGTGTCAAATCTTCTGGTTAGGTAAGAGCTAACTAAAAAAATTGGGAGCTAATTAGCTGGGCCCAAACAGAGCAGCAATTTCTGAAGAAGGACCTCAAACTAATGCAAACACAGAAGTGTCACATCAGGACAGAGTATCTTTAGGGAGGCTCCAGCATCTAGCTGTTTCTCTATAGGTCCTTTATGTTCATACAGTTTTCCCAAATCATCTGTTCTTTCTCTTGCCTGGCGCGGAGCCTTCACCTTCAGCCCCCCACCTCTCCTCCCAAGACCTGCTGGTGTGGAGAGGGTTCCCACTAAGGGAGCCCGTAGCACTCTATGAACACTTCAGTGGCAAGCAGAGATGTTGCAAAATTCTTCACAAGCTACAAAATAAGAGCGGGTGGACAGCACTGAAATATGTGAAAAAACCTGCTGTGTTATAACCAGTATCAATTATGATTTGAAAACTATGCGTGTAGCAGATCTCAGAGTTTAAAAACAAGAGCTGTCTATGAGACCAAGGCATACATTGCACGAAGTCTGAACATGTCAAGTATCTATGGTAACATGTTGAGAACCATTTGGGTACAATTACAATGTTATGGCAAAATGAAGGAAAAACATGTAGCATAAGTTAATGCCAAAGGAGGTTACATAATGCCCAGAATATGTCTCCATTTCACCACAAATGATAACATCTGTTTCTATGAAAATAAATCACAAAGAGACTCTGAATCTGATACTAATCAGACAGAACGTATTAGTAGAATGTGTTTTTGAGAAACATTGCAGAGAATGAAATCTCTCCATAAATGAAGTTTCTAAATAGACTACATAATCTTCATGTTATTTTAGGGGCATTATTTTCGTGCACTTCCAATATCCTTTTTTTTCTTTTCTGGAGGATTAGCATGTGCAAATGTATGTTACAGTTGCTAGAAGCAAATCTGCGTATATAGTGGTGATGAGGCACAAAGGTGCCTTTTATCAAATTCATACTTTCTGAAAACTGCTAATTTTTCTGCTACTAGTGAAACTTGCTATGAAAAGGTACTCAGGAAACCTCAACGATTCAGGCTTATAATGTGGAAGTGGTAATTTAATTTCTCTTGGCAGTGTTATCTCCATTATAGCTCATGTTGAAAGAAACCTCACTATTGTTAACTATAATGAAACATTTACTACCTGGAATAAATGATTTTTCAGCCAAGAAAGTTGTGATAACATGAAACACAAAAGCAGAACATGTAATGAAACTTTATACAAACTGAAGAGAGAAAAAGCTGTTTTCTAGAACTTGATTTTAAAACAAGACTGTTCCAGAGAGACATCTACTATTAGGGTTTCTGTAAGTAGTATGATTCTCAACCTCTTATGTTTGCTGCCAAAAATGCTAAAAAAGTCCTATCACTCTTCCAGCAAACATATATATATTGGGAGAGAAGAATATCAGTTGCTTTATATATAGCAGAACAGATAGATCATGGGTTAGTACTGAGGCTTTCTAAGCGGTATCACACAAGGGGATGGAAGTTGAAGAACAGCCTGGATGAGACCTGGCTCACAGCCAGGTAAGATTCTCATCCTGATTTTCAGAGCCATCACAGATATTAACATTGCATATTTCCACTAAAGTGCTGCTCCAAGACACTGCAAAAAGATTCATCTCAGCTCAGTGCTCTGAAAACACAGAAGAAATAATACCCTGCTGAAGAGAACCCACTGAAATAGTAGATACCTAATGACACAAACCTCCTGAATCTGTGCCTGCTGCCTAAACAACTCAAGAAAAACCAGGAACTCTACCTAGGGAGAACTCAGGTGCCAAATTTTGGCAAGACATGAGCTCTGTGTAGGAGCTTTCCAGGGCCCTTTTCCTCTAAACCAATAATGAATGGCTTTGAGGAGACTTTGGAATTCTTTCTGAGTTCCTAAAATTCAGGAGATAGATGAACAAATCTGGCGGACTAAATCCTCCTTTTGGTGCTCCCCCACCACATATAAGGCAACGCAATTAGATGACCATTCCAAGGGAGCTCTTCGTATCTTAAAGGTGCATTTTAAAAGGTAAATTAAGCATGGTTCTGCACAGTTACTGAGGAAAATCCCATTCTTTAAGAGTTTCAGACACTTCAATGGAAATTTTATTCCTTCTCATTCCTCTTGTTCTGCACATCTGCCTCATTTGATCTCAGGACACTCTGACCCAGGACATAAAAAAGCAATATACTCACTACGTATACACAAATAGAAATTTGTAAAGAGCTTCTAAAGACAAGTACTTCTTAAGAAGTGCAACAGTTTTTATTTGAAAAAATTATTCCAGTTCTTTTAAATAAACATGTAAAAACTGAAAGAATTTTTATCAATGCTAACTACCTGCACAGCCCTGATGGAGTTGCTCACTGATACTCACTTGGGCAGACTGTTTTTCTGTATGTAACTGTGCCATACATCTTTAAAACTCTAAAGGCCAGACTTCACCGAGTCACTGCAATAAAGCACTCCAGAAGTTAATACAGTTTGGCTATTTAATGTTAACAAGAACATTAACAATGCATCATTTTCACATTTAACAGGCAAAACCAACATCTCAGACTGTGTATAAATGTTCAACTTTCTCCAGGTCCCCCTAAAACTACTAAGTCCTACATCTTCCTTCCTGTTCTTGTCTGGGCAACATCCCTCCACGACATCCATCTCATTTGGATGTTCTCATCTGTTTTCACCTGGACAATCTGAAGTACAGGTTGAGGGCAGGAAAAATACTCAGTACCAGCTGAGATCTCAGTGGGTTCCAGGGCACAATGGTTACATTCAGAACAACTGAGATTATGTTTTCCATATTGTTGCCTCAGAGTTTCCTCTGGCAGTAATTCCAGAAATTAGCTTTAGCCCATACACCAGACTTTGCTATTACAGTGCCACACAAAATTAAACTGCTTAAAGAACTGGTATTGATAAAAAAAAAATAGAGAGAGAAAGAAAAACTCTTAGCTCTTAGCTGTCTTAGCTGTAAAATTGGAAGAATCTTGCAGAAGAGAAATCTAGATGCTACTATATATTTGCAGAACAGTTTTTTCTGCTATTAGGTGAGACTCATAGCAGAAAGGTGTGAGACTGTGTAATATGTGGGTTACTGATTTTCAAGGATATTAGAAGCATGTATTGGTGCACTTATTTCTCAATTCATATGAATTATATTTAACTGCAGAGTTACTAAGGAATTCCTTTCCTCTGTCTGATGAGGCTGTACATTCAATGGAGACTGAATAAGCAGGGAAACCTCAAACTCAGGCACACTTATGTTGACACCAAGGTGTACAAAGGGAGATTTAAGATGCTGTCCTGGATAAACTTGTGGTTATCTCCACATCCATTCAGCTAGAGGCCTGCACCAAACACCTCCAGGCAGGTACAACAAAGGGGGAGGTTTAACCTGGCAGTTGTGGATACCTACATCAGGCAAAGCAAACTGGGACCCTTCTGTGTGCTTCTAATGGTGATGGAGGAAAGGTTTAGTAGGATTTCTGGGCAAACGTTGACCTTACCTCGAATTCCAACTTGCAAATGGAAAAGACCCCAGAATAGCTAAAAGTCAGCCAAAATGTGTATCACAATAGCATCTGGCAAACTCTTGTTGATCAGATGCTGCACACTGATTTTGGAGTTCTGGTACTGGTATGACTGGCTGTTCTACTCCTCGAGACAAATTCCCAGTGGGGTAAAACTTCACTTGTGAGTCACTGCTCTTGCCCCATCATACTTCTGTCCCCCTAACCAGCTATGGCTCAGGAGAAAGGAGGACAGTAATTTCTGGTAGCTGAGTTCCCAGAAATAGCTCCCTAATCTGGAGGAATAGAACAGATGGCTAAGGACCTAAAATATGAACACAAAGATCTTTCTTTTAAAGCTTTTTTTAAAAAATTATTTACTACTGTTACCTCTCCTTTGTTGCTATTTTTCCATGCAGTTCCTTACACACAAGGGCTATGAGACCTCTCAGAAGAGACATCTCTATCACGCTGACTGAACCAAACACAGAAGAGCAGCAGGTTCCTGCAGTGCTCTCACTAGTGCTCACACTGGTAGCCAGAGAGCTGCCTGACATTTTAAATTCAGCTCTATGAAGTCAGTGTGTGAAAAGAAAGACACTGAGGTGCTGGCATGTGTCCAGAGAAGGGCAATGGAGCTGGTGAGGGCTCTGAAGCACAGGTAGGATGAGACAAGGCAGAGAGGCCTGGGGTTTAGTCTCAAGAAAACAAGGCTCAGGGGGAACTAATTGCTCTCTACAACCCCCTGAAAGGACGTTGTAGCCAGGTGGGGGTTGTCCTCTTCTCCCAGGCAACCAGAGACAGGACAAGAGGAAAAGGGAAGTCTTAGGTTGGCTGTCCAGTAAGATTGGTTCACTGAAAGGGTGGTTAGGCATTGGAACAGGCTGCTCAGGCAAGTGTGGAGTCACTACCCCGGAGGTATTTAAGACATGCAGATGTGGCACTAGGAGACACGGTTTAGTGATGGACTTGGAAGTGCTACAGTTGGACTCAACAATCTTAGAGGTCTTTTCCAACCTCAGTGATTCTATGATGAATCCCTGGTCTGATGCATAAACACTGTGAACCCCTGATCTGAAGCAGAAACATCTCCAGCATCAATACATTTGCAAGAGGAAAAGAGCAGTAAAAGGCACTACAACTCAGAAGAATCCTAAGTTGTCCATGTAGCTAGCAGAGAATAGGCCTTAACTTGTACCTCAGGCTGATCTGAGAAGCAGAGCTGAAGTTCTAAATGTAGTGACTTATCTTAGGCTGTATCTGGCCAATTTTTCTGTGTTCAGCTGCTCTCACAGGTTATACAGCCTGTCTTTACATTTCTGCATCATTGCTTGCCCCAACAAGACGAGAATACAAATGCAAGGAAAAGCAAACAGCCTCAGGCTCTATCTTAGTACTAAGACATGTTTAAATTAGCATATTGTTCTCATAACAAAATTTAAAAATCTGAAAATCTCTAAAATTCTGGTATAAAATAATAACAAGGTATATTCCAAAAACGCTTTCCTAATGATGATCATTAAAGTCCCATCTATACTGGGTCCTGGGAGCACTGCCCAACAGTCCTACCTGAGTACACAGACTGGGTTGGATTCTACATTAGATTGAAATCTGGGTGCGTGTAAGCCTTGATTTGCTATGCTCTAGGTCCTAACACAATTTGAATTCAGCCTTATATAAAGCCATCTTACAGAAATTCACTGAATATAAAAATGTTCCTCACTTCCATCAAAGAAGAATTAGAAGACCAAACTCCATGCAAATCATATGCAGTGATATGAATCTTTGAAGGTTTGAGTCAAAACAAGTATGCCTAGAGATGCAAATTTTATATTCGAAATTCTTGGTGAAAGTAAATAACAGAGATATTGAAGAAGTGAGAACCAGGAAATGTAAAATCCTACTCTTTAAAGGAAATGTAGGTTGCCTTTAGTAACATTTGAGTAGTTCAGATTTAAAACTAGACTGATACAGCAGGTTTCACATATAAAAAAAATCAGGATAAAAATTCATTTGAAGTTTTTAATGTCAACTTGACCATGTTTTCACACTACTTGCTGCTTCCTCTGAATTAACGATGATGGTCTTTCTCATTAATATTCCAAACTTACTGTAGCCAGTCAATGAGTGTAGTTGAATATGAAATACTAAGCTAGAATAATACTTTTCACAATGTTTTCACAGAGAGAAATGCAGTCCTTTCCTGTCCCACTGATTTACAATCAAAACCACTATGAATTATGTATCTCATAATTCCAATGGCATTATAAGAAACAGCTCACGCAGACAGTACATCTCAACCTGTTAACACAGTTCTTCAGAGACCTTGTAATTATAGAGTTCTGCAGGGAAGCACGTCATTTTTGCCACTTGTCCACAACTACTAAACTATCATCAATAAAAAAGCTAATTTATGAAGAACAACACACCATCAGTATCCATTTTGATAGCCTGTTTCCATCACTTTACCAGACAATACATTTTCAAAATGAACTGCATGTTACCATAATAATTCCCACAGTAATCATCCACACTTGTAAAAAATCATCGTCAGTTATAACCCAGATATTTTCAAGAGCTTGTTAGTTGACAGATGTGTACATATTTTTACATATTTAAACAAAAAGCTTATAAATATAAATTCTTCTTCACTATTGCCCCATTACAAAGAAATACTGTCATTTTTGAGCACTGTTTCACAGGAACTCTTTTCAAATTAATTTTTAAGAATTTAAAATCCAAGCAGGCCAAATAGGAATGGATATCGTCCTTTGTTTCTTTTTAAACAAAATGTTACCTCATCAAGCTCAGTCTTTCTTGGAAATGACTGAATAATTTGTTGGCAAATATTGTTCCCACATTCAGAAAAATATTTAAAAAACCAATTTGCATGCACGATTTTCACTTATTGTTCGCTGAACTCCAAAACCAGGCTACAAATCTTGGCCTGAATTCAGAAACGCATCTAAACAGATGTCTAAACTCAGACAGAAAAGTATTCTTTCTGGCCAAAATCCAGAATGACACCTTCTCTGTAGTTCACATTCATACCTTCCTTGGGGGAAAAACGATAAAACACTGAAATTCAATATCCTGGGTGGGGGGTGACGTGGAAATCAAGGTCTTTATTGCAGCCAGAAGAAGAAAGTGACTGGCTTTTGAAACACCCAGAAATTGAGCTTAGAGCAAGCACTTTCAAAGAGACTGTTTATTGAAAGGGTTTGAATCATGGAAGGGGAACAAGCAGCCTAAAAGAGATGCTAAAAGAGCTCCAGAGATCTGAAGCACCTCAACAAGTGGCAGCCAGCCTGTTCATAGGCAGAAAAAACCACTAATCAGCAGCCTGGCAGACACAGACCGAAACGTTTGTGTCACAACCTCTAAGCAGAAGCTAGTTGAAAAGTGAGAGTATCAGTTTTAAAACCGAACTTCAATCTGATCTCACAATATGGTATTCCAAATTAAACCAGTCTAGTCCTGCAGATAAAAGTTGTGGACCTAATGAAAGAAATTTTTACCCAGAACCCTTCCCCATAAGTCTGAAAGAAAGTCAAAAGAAATTAAAATATTTGAATCTCAGCTTTTTAGAGCTAGCACATGACCATTTTCACCTCTATTACACAAAGCTGTAACTGAGGGTTATTTTTCATGCCTAACCCCATTCTAAAAAAAACACACCTTAAATGTGTACCTTTCTTTCTCTCCCTAAAGCAAACTCTTATCAAGACATTCACTTCCATTCTTTTTTCCATCTTTTTTCCATAATTATTTTGCTACACGTTCCTTCTTTATCTGCAGCAATTAATGGCTTTGAACACAATGGCTGCTCATTGCTACATCCAGCTGAGTGTTAAATCCCCTCCAAAACACCTTCCTCCCCCTTATCTAGTGTTTGCTCTATCTCTGTAGACAGTGATCTTTCTTGTTAGCACCTCATGATTGATTATGTATCTTTTTTTAGGACTCCTCTAGTGGATAAAACACTTTTCCAGACATTAAGTGGATTGTATTTAGTTCCATATCTGTGAGGTTAACTAAGGAGAAGCTTTTGTAAGGAAGACA
>WAAE01028116.1:0-28482 GCA_013400495.1 Nicator chloris | reverse complement strand
ATTGGAGAGAGATGGACTTGGTGGGTGGACAATTTAATGGATAAGGAATTCGCTGGACAGCCTTATTCAGAAGATAGTGGTTAATGGCTTGAGGTATGAATGGAGATCAGTGACAAGTGGTGTCCTCCAGGGGTCAATTTTGGGACCAATGTCTTCATCAATGACGTAGTGGCATTGAGTGAGCCTTCAGCAAGTTTGCAGATGACATCAAGATATGTGATGTGACTGATGCACCTGAAGGACGGGATACCACCCTGAGGGACTTGGACAAGATTGAGAAGTAGGCCCATGGGAACCTGGAGGTTTAACAAGGCCAAGTGCAAAGTACCTGAGTCAGGACAACTCACAGCCCAGAAAGCCAAATGTATACAGAGCTGCATCCAAAGCAGTGTGACTAGCAGAGTGAGGAAGAGGATTTTGCCCATCTGCAAAATCCGCTCTGCTCATGTGAGACTCCACCTAGAGTGCTGTGTCCAGCTCTGGTGATCCCAGCACAGGAAAGACGTGGGCAACAAAGATGATCAAAGGGTTGGAGAACTGCTCTTATGAAGACAGGCTGAGAAAGCTGGGGTTTTCCAGGATGAGGAAGAGAAGATGTTCCTCATCTTCTGGGAAGATGTTATAGCAGCCTTCCAGTATCTAGAGGGGGTTATATCAGAGCTGGAGAGGGACTTTTTACATGGGGATGTAGTGATAGGACAAGGCAAATGACTTCAAACAGAAAGGGGCCAGGTTTAAATTAGATATGAGGAAGAAATTCTTTACTCTGAGGGTGGGTGGTGAAGCACTGCAACAGGTTGCCCATTCCTGAAACTGTTCAAGACCAGGTTGAATGGGACTTGGAACAACCTGGTCAAGTGAAAAGTAAATCCTAGTCATGGCAGGGGGGGTTGGAATGAAATGATCTTTAAGGTCTTCCAATCAAAGCACTTCATGATTCTTTGACCCTATGGTTGTTGAGAGATGGAAATAATGTGAAATTTGCTGAGAACAGTTGTGCGGCAGCACAACAACTGGGAATTCAGAGAAAGGCAATATAAAAATGCATCCTTAAGAACAATAGGAAGCCATGGATCTTGCTTTGTCAGAGAACCGGGTAGATCAAATTTAAAGAGAGTTAAATGCTCCATTTCCCTCCTTCCCATACACATGCACAAAACTATAAAGGCATACACTTCTGTTTGTTTTGTGTGGTTTCCTCAGGCAGTGAATTATCTAGGACTGAGTCTAGGACTGGCTATTTAGTTTCAGACTTTACCATAAGCTTTTAATTATAGCACAGGAGTTTCATTACATGTTACTCTGAGCCAGCTGGAAGCAGTTACACTTTATTCCTCCTCCCCCTCCCTCCTCACCACAGGATGTCATTTCCAAGGCCTTACCCTTCTTGTCTTGATGATTATGGGATGAAACTGCCACATAGGGATCTGTATTTTCAGATGAACCAAGTGGATCCTTCCAGTTCAGCATGCGTCCCCTAGCATCATAACCCTGTCGAGCGCGAGAGTCAGAAGTGGTGGTGCTTGGGACTAGGGAACTGGAGTGTCCTGTTTACATTATAAATACAGGTAGGGAAGACAAGTCTCATTAGTAACTTACCACGCTACCTCCCCATGCTCAGGGATGTACGTGCTGCTTTGCTTCCGTGACAGGTGAGCGTCTTGTCTTAGGCTGAGCAATGTTTCAAAAATCCTTCAAAACATGACTCCGAAGGAAGAGGGGATTTGAACCTTCCAGATCAGGGTGCTAAAAGGTGCTGCCACCGAGCTGGAAGTTCTGTGCTTCTCAACAGAATTAAGTGCATATGAAAGAGGGTAAGCACACTTCATCTGAGTCAAGCATCCTTTGGCTGGGTTCAGGACACATGCCTGAGTCAAACTGAAATGTCAGCCCATGCTGTCTGATACTGGCTCAGCCAAAAAGCAAATAAAAAATCAATTTAAAGCAGAACAGTGTCCAAAATGGCTGAAACTGAAAGGGAACGCCAGAAGAACTACAAAATGGTGACATTGTGAGGCACTCTACCTCATGCCCCCAGGGGAATGAAGGACCGCCTAACATCAGTGTGCTCACACTGCAGCATTCCTCTCCAGACGGGAATTGTCCCGGGCCAGCTGCTTGCACCGTCACTATTGGTCCTGTCTGAGCTGATGGTCCAAAGTGGCTCTGAAATAAGCACAAGACTGAGCACCATTTCTGCCCAGAGTGACAGTGCAGGCAATGCCTCACTGCGTGGACCTGCCCAAGAACCCGTGACCCCAGCAGCAGCCGAGCCTGAGGTCTCACATGCCTTTTTTCCATTACAAATGCCCTAGACATTGTTACTGTTGCCCTGAACAAGACTGATCCTCTTCTTGCGTATCACATACACCCCAACAAACACCACATTCACAGAGCTTTCCCCACAAGAAATACAGCACAATTTGAACGGTGGTTTGGATGGGACAGCGGTGTGCTTGTGGACCCATACGCTCTTTGCCGCTGGATCTGACAAGTACATCAGCACCTGAAATGCTTGAGACACTTGGAGTCTACTGTCTCTGAAAGACAGCTCCCACACGGACTTTCCAGTGGCTGAGCTGCTTTGGGGAGGGGGCACCAAATGCCACCCACACCACAACATTTTGACCTCAAAACCATTCTGAAAGTTTCCTTTCGGCACGTGAAAAAGTGAGTTATTTTCATCAGGATTCAAGGAGTTCTGGGCCTCCTTAATTTGATGTGGAGTAACTATATCCCCTTACCTACTTTCCTTAAAGAGCTCATTAAAAAAAAAGGATTTTTGACACATGCTCAAACAAACAGAATTCGATTATTCATAGACAGAATGGAATATAACATTTTTCATCAGATAATGCTAGACAGACTGACATTAGCCCTCCTTTCTCCTGTCCCCTTTCGAACAGTCCAGCAAATAAACTTCCTTCCTTGGATGAATCTCACTTGGAGAGGAGTCCAGTCACCAGGCTACAGGCTGCCCTAGCAGGCACCCTCTCCCTGCTCTTTTCCTTGATCTTGCTTCATTGCTCAGAAAAATAATTTGAGACTCACTGGGGCAGAGACAGATCAACACAAGGAGCTGAAACTTAAGCCTCACAGAGAAGGCACAGAGCTGGGAAGGTAGAGCCTGTGCTTCTGTAGTTTATTTTAAACAGCTCCTGGATAAGCACAAGGCTTTTGAAAGCTGCATCTCCAAAATGCTGTTTTAAATTACTTCTAAAGACCTACAGCCCCAGCTCTCAGAAGTCTAGAGAGATGTTGAACCTGGATCCTCAATTCTGCTCCAACAATCAAAAATCTAACTGTTGGCCACCAATGTCCCCAAGCTTTTAGATGCACCCAGATGCTTCATTTATCCAGCCCTTTCACTAGCTTCATGGTGTTGAACTACTGATGAAGTCAGCAAAATGCTGCAAATTCTATTAAGATGCTGTTATGATTTATAGAAATCCTGTTGAATACTAATGACTTTAGAGTAAAAAAAAAAGTCTGTGCTCCTCTGTAAGTTTTTGAGAAGTCCTTTTGATTTACTGAATCGAATTATATATGGGAGCACTTTGGACTATGTTTTGCATAGGACATGGCCGCAATGAACTCCTTTAATTTGTAAGCTTAGAAAGGAAAATTGGTTAAATTTACAGTGTTTTCACCATGAAGCCAACTTTCAACTACAGGTAATTGTTAACACAGTTTAGCTCTGGATGTCAGTCTGAAGGTTTTATACTGACAAGGGCAGTGGATTATTTTTTACCCTCTCATGGTGGAAAGTGTGCTTTCTCCCAGCCATCTTTCTTTAAAACAGCAGTTTAAACTCAGTGTTTTATCAAGACAGAGTTTTGGGTGTTGCCCAAATAGAAAAGAGAAGCCAACTTTTATCCTCTTTTAAAAGGTTTCCATAAGCCCCAGCATGTCTGGGAACATTGGTAACACACACATAGAGGACTCCATTTGAACTCCAATCCAAATGTGCTGCCTGCTCCACAGCAGTCCTGCAGCAGGACTGTTTGTGTCCAAAAGGGCGCGTACAGGTCCAGCAACTGAAAACACATGCCCTCTTGAAGCAAGAGTATGCTGGATCCTGAAAGCATTCACTCCAACATTATTTTATGCTTGTCAACCCCTGTGCTCATCTCCAAGGAATAAGGTGAATAACAGGGCAGAGAACAGGCTAGAAAAATTGAAATTATGGAATTTCTGTGTTTTCTTTTCCCTAGGGATTAAACCACAGTGCAAGCATTCATGGGGTCCAGTCTTCAAGTTTATACCCCGTTCAGCAACAACAAAAATGTGTACAGTATTTGGTCGGCTTACACATAATGCTGAACTCAACATAAAAAAGGCAATTAGTCATTGCTTGATAAGGAGGTGAAAGAGAAGAAAATCTTGCCAAGTAGCAACAATATTTTATGCTTGTGTTTCATATGCATTTATATGCCTATACATCTTTCAAGACACTTGCACTTTTACGTGTGCTTAAAGAAGGAATTCTAAGGAAAAGCTATAAGTATGGTTAAAGAAAAACATTTCATAATACAGAAATCTAGAGGAAGTATATGCCTACGGGACACATTTTCTGGGGGAAAAAAAATAAAATTCTTGAACCGTATATTGCCAATACACAGAGAACTTCCCGGTAATGGAAAGCTAAGGCTTTGTGAAGGTATTAATGTGTCCCAGATGGTCACTAGGTAGAGAAGGGTTCCACACAAATACAAGGAATCAGTATATTCTCTCTGTTACTAAGGTATTAATGTAGTACACACTGAGAAGCAAGCTTACATAGCTAATTGAGGCAAGCTTTCCTCCATTTGATTTTGAGGAAGCAGTGCAGGAGCAGATTAAACCTTAATAGCCTGTCCCAGTGGTGTCAGAGCTGTATTTTGCAATCACTTACTACCAGGCGATGATACTGCTCCTGTAAGCAGTTTCACAGTGTCCTGTAAGTGCCTGAATAGCCAGTCCCACCGGGTGAATTTCACCTCTGAGCAGAGTGGCACCACAAATGTATGAGCTACTGAAGTTTCTCTCATAAACAAAGAAAAGACTGAAGTGGCAGGCAACCCAGTCCTGGCCCTCTCACACACAGCCATTATCAAGCCTTTACAATGCATTAAATAGTTTGCAACATGTAGTGGGCCTTTTTTTCCCATTACACCATTTTTTACCACTCTGACTTGCAAATAAGCTTTGTTGAAATTTAACAAGGCTTTAGCACATCTGAGATGTTGCCAGTACCTCTGTGTTAATAATGGTTAATTCTAAAACGTCTGAAAAACCAATTCTGCCTTTGTTTTAAAACAAAGTATCTGAATAACAGTACACATAGTGGTTTTCAAATGTCTTTGTTTAAAGAAAACATGTAAAAATCAAATAGACACACTTAAAAAAAATCTGGTTTAGGTGCTTCCATTATTTGCAAAAACTTTTCATTTGGAGTGCTGTAATCAAGTAACAGAGGCAGAGTAAAAGCACCTAGTGCTGACAAGCACAGATAATGATTCAGAAAGGCTGCACTTCTGTAACTACAGCTTGTTCTGAAGTGCACTTGTAAAATGTAAAGAGGTTTTTTTCAGGTTTAAAACAAAGACAGAGATTCAATTCTATCAGTATTTGATAGTTGATGTAATATGCAAAAGCCATTAGAATCTCAGAGGTTAAGATATCTGCACGCTATCCTATTAACAGCTATAGCAACCTAATTAGACAATTAGAGGGAAAGTTAAATCAATACTATAGAGGGAGAAAGACCTATGGCTAGGGGGTAATATAAGGGCCCCATTCACTAAGAATTGATGTTTCCAAAGGTAATTGAAGCTGCTTAGACTTTTGCAGAGTGATCTAGCTTAATCTCCTTGTTTAAATATGTGGCTCCTGCATAATTTCTCTCTGACTTTCTGTATCCAGACCTTCAGTCTGGTATCCTCTCCTTGGGTGTCACTGGAGTCACCTGCTTGGACTTTGCAGTTTATTTGTTTGCAACTGATCATGTGAAACTGCCTTAGGAAGAGAGCCCCTGTGCCAAACTCAGGAGGAGGCTGGTGCTCAGAATACAAAGATTAAGGGCTTGGTTCTCCTTTCATTCACACTGGTACAGATTGGCAGTAAGTCTGTTGAAGGAGGATGATTTATAGTGGCATAAATGAAGGGAACTAGGCCTTATAACTTTTTTCGGATCTTCAGATGACTTTGGGTATATTTACTGAGCATTCAATTGGTTCATATGCTGGTACCAGTGTTCTGAGGCTTAATCTATTATTACATACCATTTACCTTTGCATTAAACTGTTCTTGGTAACATCAACATAGAAAATTCATAACTTTTTTTGTTTTTTTCAAGGCACAAAATTACTCAGACCAGTCACTACAGTTGGCAAACATGAACATGTTTACTGAGACTAGTTTACTACCTCAACCTAGAATTTTTGTACCCCTGATGTAGAAGATCAATAGAGGTGACTAGTGGTAAGTAAAAAAAAAAGCCCAACTGCAAAAATATCAGAATAGATATTTTAAATAAACCAATAAAAGGAGGAGCTGACTTGCATAGAGACCATGTTATCAGGATGTACCTGAGAGGGGTCAATGAAATAAGCTGTAAAACACAGGACATAAATGGGAACCCATGCTAATGCTGGATCAGCCTTTTCTGTTGCACCTGTCTGTAAGGTCCTACTTTAAAAGCTGGGTTCATTTATGGAGTCTGTCTTTGGGCTTGACATGCCTGGAGAGTAAAATGTACTCTCTCGGACTTCAGCTTTTTTCATTCTGTTGCTCACTTGAAACACTTCTCTGCTTTCTTGGTCAGATTAAAATATCAGTTTTTACTAAAGTACCTACTAATACTCTAGCTAGCAGGATCCAGAACCACAGTTCCACAGCTATAACTCTGCAGACTACGAAATTCACTTAGAAGCAGGAAATCTAGAACATTTCTGGCACATCAGCACTATGCCCAAAGCCACTCTCTTTATTTTTACATTCAGCAGTATGGATTTCATTATTACTCTTCTTTAAGTATTGCTCTGTGCATGAGAAATACAGCAATTTCACAATGAAAGAAAGCATAAACTGCATATGCAGATGAAACTGTAAGTCTTCCATATATTAGAAAGTCTCAACTTTGATTTTGTACATTCTCTTCACTGGTTTTCACTACCATACTTTCAAATAAGTTTCACCTGCACATTTTTCATTTTCTGGTAATAAACAGTAGGGGGAATTTGATTTTATTTTTACAAATGTTGAGCAGCATTATTGTGGCTCCAGTTATTTATATTCTGCTGTACTGAGCTGTTATTGGTTCATTTTTATACCTACATATTCTGCAGGCACGAGATGAAAGGATCAATTAAAAGTTCATCACAACTTCACATTAACCTACCTCTTGCTGTGTTCAGCCAAACATATGGTGAATTTGATCTAGCCCTAATGAACTGCTGGTCTTGTACAGCCTGAAAGCAACTTCACAGGGAAGCTCTCAGCCCACATGGAATTTTGCCTTCACTGGCAGCAATACCACACATCCTCTTAGCTTGTGAATACTTGTCTTTGTTCAGGATGTCTATAAGAAAAGCTATTGCAATATATGCTCTAGGTTTGAATTTAAAGTGATTATTTTTTCTGCAGTGACTCCTCATAAAGACATTCTTCGCTCCAAGAATCAGCATAATCTACTTCCAAATATGCAGAACAAAGTGGTAGAAAGCACTATGAGCACAGATTAACAGCTGCCTCATGGGGACCTGCTACTCTAGGCTTGCAGAAATGATCCTCTTCAGTTCAGGTCATTTAATTAGCTATGTAAATTTGAATGGACAACATAAATGACTCACCCTAGAAGTGACAAGGACCTTCAGGAATTGAGGCATAATCCAGTCTCAAACCACACGGGTAAAAGGCTAATTTTCCTTATGAGACATCTTTCTGTAACCTGAGGATAGTTCTGCTTTCCCTAAGGTATCTCTGACTGGCTGCTGTAGCAGTAAGGGCACCAGCCTGGACAGCTCATGAGTGGGATGTGAGCTACTACCTTGTTTGTCCTGGTGAACAGATAAGATGCATCACTGTACTCAGGTATTTCTTTGAGTGTTCAGATGAAGCATGCTCTTAATCATGTCTGCTGGCATGCCATTAAAATATGCCATATCTGACTTTAGTTCAATGGAGACAGTTTTGAGGGAAGACAAGAAAAGGGGGATTGAAAACCAAGATGTATGACTTAATCCTAGTTGTAATTAGTGAATCGGGCCCTCAAAACCAAGACAAAACAAACAAAATAGGGTAACAACTATTTGAGTACAGGAACTACTGGCTAACACAAGGATTTGGGGAGAATTTAAAAAAACACTCATAAACTGACCATACACTGTGTAGTAAGACATTTCATGATCAGGTGAAGCAGTAGAAATGTCTACGAACAAAATAAATTGGGAAGAAACATTAAATATAACAAAAGTATGAAAATATTAAAAAGTTTAGTAAAAAGTGATTCCTCCAAAATGGATTTGCTGTCAGTAAATATTGAAACTAAGAACTTCCTTACCATTCAGGGCTACGAAGGAATCTGAAAGACAAATAACAGGGGAAAAAATCATTATTTCTATCTTGTTTTTTCTTTTAAGTAGTTTGCTGCTAATAACTGTTAATGTTTCAGCTGATATTTATAAGCATGTGATTTGTACACTAAGGACCCAGGCAAAACTAATATTCAGACATACCCCAAAACAATGTCTGGATTTGAAAATGCTCATGACCCACTCCATACAGGAGGTACCAAGGAGGGAGGGCCAGTGTCCTCCCTGGTTTCTTTGCAAATCTAGTCTAAAGCAAGGCACTGTAGGGGAAGCAGCCAGCAATGTGAGTCAATGAGGACAAAACTCAGGTGACCCAAGATCACATGAAGTAATAAAATCAGCTGCATTAGCAGGCAATGAAATCTACCTCTGTGCAGTGTCAAGGTTCAAGGCATCATTCAGGGCTAAAGAGGGATTTAAGCAGGATATGGGCTTTGTTGCTCTCTGCACAGAAGCAGATCTCTCTCCATGAGCACTATGTGCTGTTCCTGAATAATTTCCTACCCTCCTTTTATATGTAACAGAGATCAGGTACACTCCACTCCTGCATAACCTATTTGCCCAAAGAGAGCAGAACTGGCTGAAAAGGGCAAAGATACACCAGCTGTGAACCGGCCTGATTTTGGTGCTAACCCATTTTACAGGGGAACAGAGAGGAGGCCTATGTATACGCCTCCTTCAAAAATCATTGCAACAGTCTATATTACCCTATATTAGGACAGAGGCTGAAATCATTGTACTTCTTCAAGGACAGTGATCAGAGTAATTAATGGCTCTTGAATAAGGATGCACAAGGTGTGAGAAGGTTCTGGCTTTCTCCAGAGCAGCTGGCCCAAACTGTTGTCCCATGGCACAGTCTAGACCTCTGTAATTTTCCTCTGTATTGCAGAAGTAATGGCTCTCTCACTGTGCATTGATTCCTCAGCTTCATCAGTTTTATTGTATCAGTGCAAATTATACTGAAAAGAACGTGAGTCTTGATTTCACGTGGTTTATAAATAATATTTGGAGCTCAGCATCAAACCAGCCTCAGTGAGAACATTTGGAACAAGAGCTGTCCTGAAAACAGATGTTGGTATTCCTGAAGGCTCAGAAATCAGCATGCAAGGTTTCTTTGCATGCAATGCAAGCCATGCACTTTTAAGCATTTCAGTACAAAACTGTAAATGTTTAAAGACCGTGTTTAAGCTTCCAGCTAACGCTGTCAGTACTTAAGGTTTACCATTAATATTTCTTTGGCAGTGGCAATAGTACCTGACCCTTAATACCATGAGGTTGTCCAGACTGCATGTAAAATTCCCTAAGATTCACAAACTAAGCAGTTGTCATTTCTTGATCCAGATCCCAAACTGAAGACATATTTCACTGTCGCACTGTGCTGCATCGGAATGTAGTCCAAGTCACAGACTACACCAAGAAACCGAGCCACTTCTGTACATGTACATAAACAACTCAACCACCAAGGCTAACAAAGACAATGACCCCAATTCATTATGCCATTGCTGTAATCAATATCCTCTAGAGCTGAGCTTTCCTCATTATGCAACCACTCTGAAGTCCAGTGTTCATATAAATCACATGAACTGGGCTATTTTCCTCAAACACATTTAAACAAGAGTTCTTCTTCTAAACCTGCATTATTAGCTACAATGCTGTCCCTGTTGTGGCTTATGTTGCTACAAAAGACTGTCTGACAGGTAATAGTGATTTGAGGCACTCAGAAGGATACTGTGACACATGGTAAATAGAGGTAAAAGTTTTGCTTACTTTGGCAGTCACCCAGGCCATCTGTATTGCCACGTTCTATGTCCTGTTCAAATGCCAGTCTAAATAATAGAAAGAAACAAAACAGTATGAATAACAACAGTCATAGGCATAACCAGAAAGAAATTATCACATCTTCAATTGAAATAAATCCCTGCTGTGAAACTGACTATTTCTTTGGAAATTCCACACAAAGGCTGAAAAATTGCAACATACATATTTGAGCTATTCATCGTTGCTTAATGATTTCTTGGCTTCTAATGACACTTTGTCTTTATATTATCACTTTTTAAAAATCCACTGCATGCCTCATTACCAAGGGAAGAAAAGACCTGCATTTTTTAAACTGTTAAATATATGATGTTACCAAAGCAACTGTAACCCTACCTTAACCTGTGCACAGAGTGGATCGGGTGCACTGGCACTTCGTTGTGAGAAGGAAACCAACCCACTTGGCTGGTGTTGTGCTTGAGGAAGAAAGCTGCTTTTCAGCAATCACTTAGGTACAGCACTGGATGAGGCTGCAAGGCATAAGGCCCATCCCACAAAAAAGCATTCCCTTTAACTCAGGGGGCTCTACAGACGAACACTCACATGCTTTTCTAGCTGACGCGCTCAGCTTATGCTCCCAAACTCTCTCTGTGATTTTGGATAACTATTGAAGCTGTTCTTCCAACTTCCTGTGTGGTCAAAGGTGAATGATAAGAACCTTGGAAAACTTCCAAATATAAGCCCTTGTCTATATTAGGATCCTGCCCTTGAGGCATAATGGCCCTTGCAGATAACTCATTCTGTGTTCTTAAAACACCTGCTCCTCTGTCACCTACTCCAGGAGGGTGCCTAACATTTCTGCCTCCTGTTGGATAGCTTAGAACTTCACCAGATATCTTCACAGCTGATCTGGACCTCCTTCCTAAGCACTGGACAGAACATGAGCTGCATTGCTCACTTTTGGACTTCATAACTGCAAGCTGCACAGCCTCTGTCTCAATGGATCTATTGATGAAGGTGGGAGCTGCTTTTGAAAGTGAGGTATGGAAGTCCCCTACAGCTTGCCATGGAAGTTGAAGAGGTCTCAAGCACTTTTGGAGTGATGAAATACCCGATATAGTCACGAGTGCATTTTAACTTTATCCTACCAAATGTCAAATCAGAAACATCCCACGCTTTTGTAGTCAAGCATATACAGACAGATACAGCTACAGCATCCCCAGCAGATGGGGGAAATCAGCAAATTAAGAACAAGACAGAAACACGGGGATTATGACTTATCCATTATATCCTGAAGACTTGTAGAGAAGCAGGGTTAAGTGGCGTCAAATGTAGGGCTGTCAAGGCTCTGTGATGTCTGTGCTATGCTTCCACTACTACCACGAGGGAGTACAGCTGTATAGCTCAGAGTAGGCAGTCATGTGGTGTGTCAGAAGTGGCCAAGAAATGTGAGCTCTGAAGTGGGTTTACTCCCTGTAACCTTCACAGACTTTCATTATCATAAAATAATTAAATTCTACTGTTAAGCAAGGGGAGACCCAGCACTTCTCTAAATCTGTTTTGAGCCCTTACTGTGCTCTGTTATTCCTCTTAGTAATGCACAGTAAATTAGAAGGGCTGGTTTTGTTTTCAGTGGACAAATTACTTCAGTAATTTAATTTGGATTCTATTGCCTCTTTAATCAGCTGTGATGGCTCCAGTGTAGGCTGGTCCAGACATATCCATCCAATTCACTCCTTTCAATAATGCGAGGACCTTAATACAGCTCTTTCATTTTCTTCTTCCTCCTCTTTCAGCAGTCACCAATCAGCTGAGTGTTCACATCACAAAAATTTGTGAGACATTTCGGAGGTGAATGCAAATAAGGTAGAAACAAACACTTCCCACATTTTTCCCTCTCTAAAAGCCTCATGTTTCAAATAGCTTTGCCCAAGACTGTCTGGCACCACTGCCAGAGCTTCACGGCCCGTCCAGCCAGAGCCCTTACTCACTTGGAGCCAAGGACCAGCTGCGTGCACAGCCCGCTCTCCTTCACCCATCCGCAGTACGGGTCTCTGGATGCTATGCAGGCCCTTGGGAGAGAAGAGCACAAGGTGGCATTCATGAGTGCTCCAGCTTCCCCGCTGCACAGGCCTCTGGCAGCCACCACAAAACACGTACTTTTTGCATTTGCCGTGACGCTCGCAACGTCCCAGGGGAACCTTGATGACACAGGTGGAGAAGGCGACGTACAGGGCACTGCTGGGCTTGTCAAGCTGCATTCCCATGATCCGCTTGTCCTCCATGCCATCGTAGCTGCACCTGATTTGGACAGAAGTGAGATGTGGTTACAAGCAGGCTCTGCTGGGAAGCCAGGGGAAACCTTTATTATCCCCCAGGCTGAAAATAAAAAAATATCACAAAGACTTCCACCAAAAAATCCATCAGAAAGGTAGAATTGAACAAGTCACGGAAAAAGAACATACAATAGCCACTAAAAATACTGACAGACATATAAGCATGTATTAAAAAATGCATGGGTTAGTTAAGAATTGGAGAGCGACAGCACACCAGACAAGCTTCTGATGGCCCTTCATTTTTGTGTTTATTCTTCTCCAGCACTGAAAGTAGCTGAAATTTCTGCATGATTATGGCTCACTTCAAAGCCCCCTTAGGCATATTTGAGGAAGACTGAAATGTGGAAAATTTCCCTTGGAGAGCAGCTTGCTGCTCGTTCAGTTATTTGGAGAGGAATCAGGGTTTTTTATAGGATTAGAAAATTAATCTTCCTTTCCAGAACTTCACTTTTAATTATCTATCAGCTGCTGCATAGGATGGGCTATTTTCTACACATACTGAACAAAAAAATCTTATTGCAATGTAGAGACTGATAAGCAGACATCCCCTCCCTAAACAATTTATAATTACTCAAAAAACTTGGCTTCTCTAACCACTTCTGTTTCCATGGACAAATTATTCTCTGGGAAATCAGGAGTTCAAAGTCACCCACACATGAGTACAAAGAATCAGATACACACTTTTCAGGATTGTAAACACTGATCTCCTCCAGGAAAAGGCTGTCATTTAGGAAACCAGTGTTTCCTGTACGTGCCAAGAACTTCAGGATGATTCCCTTTTCTGACCCCAAGAAAACCACGGTGTAGTTCTGATATGGCCCAGCAGCAGAGTCAACAGCAATTTTGGTCAGGCGATACCTAAAATAATAGAGCATTTTCACAGATAAATCACAGAGATAATCACAGAATTGTCATTTACTTAATCACTTTCTTCATATCAGATAAGTGTACGGTAGACTTCTAGCAACCATAAAACACATATAAGCACTTTTCCTACCTGACTATAAATCAGCACAGACTGTATCAATTTAACTCCCCAGATGTTGGGGCATTTTCATGTGTTTGCATGCCCGCACATCCAATAGCCAGGAGAAGTGTCCAGAAGTTCAGAAGTGTCTAGAATTTCAGAAAGCTGAAGGAGTGCTAGGAGTCTGAGGGCATTTAGGAATTTTCCTTCCAAAAGCCTGGTGATTTCCCCAGACAGAGATAGAGAATCAACACAGTGAACTGTTTTTAAAATTTCAAGCTCTGTCACATTAAAAGCAGCTGAACTAAGTTCAATTAATTTTGTCAGGAAAAGCTCTGTGAGTGCAATAGTGAGATGCTAGACACCATTTTACCCCACTAAAAATAATCACATAACTGCCACTAAGCAAGTTCAGCGCTGAGGTGATATCAAATCTTGGGATGACACAATTTACTGAAAACAAGTATACCGGTGATTTGGTACCAGTTAGATGGTACTGCCTATCAAAGGGAAACATTCTGTGGAGTTTGCTGCTCTCGTCTTTGGTAGGAGGTATGGAACCTAACAGAAAAATCTGACAGAAGATACATAGCTATAACTAAGTCAGACCTTTCCAGAGCTAAGTGTCCAACACAATACTCTAACTTTGTTCAGAGGAAGAGAGGAAAATATGGCAAGAGTTAATCACATTATTCTGTTTACTGCTGGAGTGTAGGTAAGTAGTGTAACGACCACAGAAGAGAGTGGAAATGGATTTTGATAGGAAGGGGATGGTGTATTTAACACTTGCTGCTTTATGAGTCTTTGTTCAAATCTGTTATTATTTTTTTCTTGTTGCTATGGAAAGGATGCAGATTATGCAATTACTTCTGCATATACACTTCTGCAAACATTAACGCTTACCAGTACATAACTTGACAGACAACTACATATCCTGTGAACATATCCTGGCAGACATTTTTGTATCCTGTGTACATATTCCTGAGCTGTCTGCTGATCCTTGCCTGAAGTTTTTACAGAGCTGTCTCAAATTGACCCCTAAGCCAAAAGGCGAGTAAAGCTTCCCCGCACAGCATTTCCTACAACGTCCGGTTTAAGCACAGCGTGGTTGGAAATGACTGAGGTCTTTCCGGTCCTGAAAGCTGCTCAGGGAGTTCTGCAGCATCTGCTCAGCTCTGCCACCACTCCTAGCTGGATTAATGCCCAGGATACCAAGGACATTTAGAGTTGGGGGTTATTTGAAGCAAGGCTATCAGCACAACCTGACAGCTACAACGTGGACAGGAGTTCACTTGGTGTACGTACCTGACCATTGTTCTCAGGAACCAGGGTCGGTTGACAATGGAAGGTACAGCCTCGTCCATCAGTGGATGTGTTTTGATGAAGTTCAGGGTATCATCTGGGAACTCATTAGATGTTACATATTTTTCTAATGACGTAGAGCCAGCACAGCAGCCAGGCCTATATAAAACAAGAGAGTAAAGCCAGAAAACTTATTTGACATCGAGAGCAAGCTTTCTTTTATTGATGAAGCTCTCACTGAAATCTGATGTGCTTTAAAGGAGTTTAACTTGGAGGAAGATCGAGAAGTGTGGTGGGCTTGTTCAGCCCCTCAAGGGAAGCCTAAAATCCTGCTCTGTCCTCCATTCAAAAGGACTTCATGTGCCACTTACGAGCAAAAAGTCATTTTTTCACCAGGAGTGCTACACACAGAGTTTGTAATTTATCCACTCATATGAAATGCAATCACAGTATGTGATAACATTTAGCTTGATGCTTCCCAATGGCACAGGTGTTTTCTGATCTGTAAATTGCCTAGTTGACTGCTCTCTCCTGGAATAAAAGCAGTCCCTATAATACAGAAGGAAGTTAATATTTTTAACAGGTATGAAAGAATGCCACTTTTAGTCACATCTGACAGAAAACAGACTATTGGAGAAGACAAACCTAATAGCATCCATGTAAACATTTGAACCCTTTGTTCCGTTTGGATGAGATGATTTAAGAATGGTAGCTCATTGAGAACTTTCACTGAAAAGTTATCTGTCGTTCTTTGGCAACTTAAAAGCAAATCTGCTCATGCTATATCTAAAATCTACCTGCTCCTACGAGGTAGTGCAATCTTCTTGCCTGGATGGGCCATCTCTCAAAGAAGCAGCGAAATGTTTTGCTTGTTAATATTGTGTAAGTAATTGTCTTCAATAAAAGGCCCATTTGATCCCGTTTTCTACAACGTAATGATTCTTCAAACCTTTGAGCCAGTCTGAGGCGGGAAGATGAAAGATGGACCATTCACTCATAAGCACAGTGCATCATCCAATTTTCATCTACTCTGATGTGAGTAAAGGCATTGTCATCAACAGTAATGTGAACTCAAACAAAATATGGGACTGGTCCTATCATCTGTGTTGTTCAGATTTAGATAAATATTCAAACATTAGGTAAATAGATCTTGTGTGGGAAGGTAGCATAGGACTTGAAGGAACTAGCTGTGTCAACAAGTCTGTCCCACAAGAGCTGAGCAAGGAACATTACATGCAGACAATGTGTGCTCTTGCCTTTTCATACCCAAAATACTTAAGTTGTCTTGTAATTGCATGTAGAACTAGTAACAGATGGAGTGAAGGAGAAATCAAGGGCATGACTGGTTTCCTAGGTCCTTGCAAGGGCATTGACCCAGGAGGGAACATTCCTGGAGAACTCGAGGGAGCAGACTGTGCCTTCTGGCACTGTGGTGTCTACGGTATCTGTGTGTCTAATCTGGAGGCCTATTTACTCCTAAATCCTAATAGCATGATTGGATTAATCCTGTTTTAATCTCAAAACTGGTTTAGTCGAGTTGACATAAATCCAAGCAAAGCCTGCTGTCTGGCCAAACCAGGAAGCGACACCCCTGAAGGGCTCTGGGAGGTTTCTGAGAAATGTTATGATCAATAGGGGCAGTAATGTTTCTGCATCATACTGAGACACCCACACAAAAATGAGCTTATTTCAAAGGTGTATGTCATGTACTTCAACATGAGCTAGAAGTAATGATTATTTCAATCAAGCAGATTGATTGCCAAATGTTACATTAAACACTGTTCACAATTCACTTCACATTATCTCTCTTCAAAGAGCAATATTGTCCTATCTTCATCATAACAGTTAGCCTGCTATTGGCTCATCCAAAACTTGTAATGCAACTTTCTCTTCTTCTTTCCCACTGAAAGTGATTTCTCCTTCTTCTTTTCCCCTTCCTTGCCAACATATCTCAGTAAGGTCCAAACAAATAACTTTGGAGGCATCATGAAGCCTTGCACTCCCAAGGCAGACCATTGTGTCAATAACTTGTTTGAAACACTGCAAAATGGAAAAGAAAATCCTGCAACACTGCTAGAAGCTGCATTACTAAAGCTCAGACTAAAAATAGGCACAGAATTTATCAGATTTTCCAGTCATCTCCAGGCTCTTCTCTGGAGTGACAACTTCAGAATAAAGACAGCACAGTAATACTGCACGTGGCAAATCCAAAACATGATGGGTCAAATTTGGATTAGGCAGAAGCTCAGTGTCCACCATGGAGCTTCACAGACTCATAGAATATCCTGAACTGGAACTAACCCACAAGGATCATTTGGGTCCAGCTCCTGGGCCCACACAGGGCACCCCAAGAATCACACCATGTGCCATGACAGCATTGTCCAAAAGCTTCTTGAGCTCTGTCAGACTGGTGCTGTGACCACTTCCCTGGGGAGCCTGTTCCTGTGCCCAACCACTTCCCTGGGTGAAGAACCTTTTCCTAATGTCCAACCAAAACCTCCCCTGACACAATTTCAGGCCATTCCTTAGGCCCTGTCACTGGTCACCACAGAGAAGAGATCAGTGTCTGCCCTTCCTCCTGCCCTCACAAAGAAGTTGAAGATTGTGATGAGGTCTCCCCTCAGCCTCCTCCAGGCAGGCCAAGTAGCCTCAGCTGCTCCTCACATGGTTTTCCCTCTAAGCCCTTCTTTGTAGCCCTCCTTTAGATGCTCCCAACTTCTTTATATTCTTCTCATATTGTGGTGCTCAACACTGCACAGAGTACTTCAGATTTTTTCTTTTGAAATTATTTAAGATATCACAAGCAATGTAAAACATGAAATAAAGTGGTAAAGCTTAAGTGAGATAAATGAATTTGATTTATCTATATGCATCTCAATATTTCAGAGCAAAATGCCATTGGTGTAAATGAGTTAACAAGTGTGTGTCAACAGCAACTTGTATGAAATGGTACTTGTAAGAAATAAGAAGAATGTAGTATAGGAGATGCATGCAAACATGTGGAAGTGGGGAAAACAACTCATAGGAGGAATGAGGTAAACTGAATCTCCACTTTGGTAGAATGCTCTTTTTTACTTTCCATAAATCATTCCCTGTGGCACTTAAACTGCATGTTAATCATAGAACAGCAAACTGCAGAACGGGTGCAAGTTTTGTAACAAAATATATCCATTACTGAACCAATTTGCAACAATTGTGTAACTCACACCACTCTTAAGTGATTACTCTGACCAAGTGGATCTGATGCTGGCCTGATATATGTTACACAAGTCTCATTTAGGTAAAAAAAAATCTCAATTGCATCGTTTAGATTCAAATTCAATTCAACTTTTACTTTATTGTTGCAACATGTATAATTGTATCTGGACCTTACAAGGCTGTTCAAATTATCAAAAAGCCTCTGTAGCCTGCATGAAGGAACAGAACAATATCACTAGACATGAAACATACCTGGGCTTGGGCACTCGTTCATCAGGAACTGGTGTCCATGTGGAGTCTGGAGACTTTTGTTCTTTGAATCTCCCAGTAAATACATTGGCAATGTCAAGCATGTCATAGGCACAGACTGCAGAGCCAGGGATGCTGCAAAGTGACATTTCCCAGAAATTGTTACTCATTCTGCAGTTAGGCATAAAACCTTGAGTGAAAAACATGCTCTGTAGAAGTCTTCCTGTCCCAGGTTACTCAATCCTGAACCCTGAATCTGGTATTGACAGGAAAAGCCAGGCCCATGGAAAAGCCTGAATACCAATCAGATCCTGCCAAGAGAATTTATTTCAAAGCCTCTACAGAAAGAAGTAACTGTGATAGTCTTGAGGAAGGGAAAGAATTGGTGAAACTCTGGCTATCACTGGCAATATATGAGGAGTAATGGCCAGTCTCATTCAGAATCCATTACTTGGAAATTTGAGACCTTCTAAGTCATAACATCTCTCAGTATCAACTCTTGTAATCCCTGCCGTGTCCCAAAAAACACGTTGCAGACAGTTCAGAAGTTGGTTCTAATCAAACTGGAAGCATGCTGCAATGTGCCATTTACCTAGCTTTTACATGTGATTCGTTCATGCTCCCACAGCCTGATATCCACTAAGTGTTCCCAACGAAAAGGAGTTAACTATGCTCAGGAGTTTGCTCTACTCAATGAAATATAAAGAGCTTATAGAAGCAAATTTGATATTACTTTAAGATCATAACATTGCAAATTTCAACTTTGTGAATACTTGCATGTAACTGCACCACAGCATGGTCCAAACATAGTTATATTCTTACCTGCATGCTTTCTGAAACGCTTGCTGGTTTACCATGATCAGTCACTTGGAAGCATGAAATATTCATTTATCCTCCTTTCTTCTTTTTTTTTTTTTTTTTTTTTTTTTGGTGCATTAACTACTGTACTTGTGTCTGATTCCCACCACTTAATTTTATTGGGTAAATAGCATGAACCTAGCTGGCTGACGCTTTCAATCCTACTGCTCTTAGCTAGCAGGTTATTATACATCAAAGAAAAAATGTAGAAACTGTAATGCTGTTACAGAGGATTAAGCTAGACTCCTAAAGGTATATAAATTGATAGAAAAACAACTGTCTGAATAGTAAAAAGTTTCAAAATGTTTTTTACTGAAGAAATACAACAGTAGTCTTTGATCTCCACAGATTTGACTTTTTATATGGAAGGAAATTTCAAAGCTCTATATTAATGTGATACTACACAGCAGGAGTTTTAAATGGAGTTCTGGTGATGTAAGAGATGGTCAAGGTTGTATTTGGCCATGCAGAGGACCTCATCCTAAAAGACAGCTCAAGACCCACTCCAGCTAGAATATTTTGCACATTGCTCAGTTAAGTCCTAAAGAAAAAACAAAACCAACATAAAATCTTGAGGTGTGTCGCACACAGCTACCAGTGCTGAGACCCATGCTCAACACACAACTACACATGGATGGAGGCATTGCTGTGCTGAAAGGGCTGCAGCATCTTTTACTCTGGAGAGTGGCAAATTGCAGGTTTGTAGTATGATGCAGTGATAAGGTTGGAGCACTGTGGGTCACAGCCAAGGAGGTCCAAGACACCTCTGAACTACTGGACTACCTCACCCTAGCCTCTACCTGAGTGACCTCTGATTAGACTGAGGAATCTCTTCCACTTCAGTCTACAAGGAAGCCTTGTTCTAGAGACTAAAGGTATTTGTTGCAGCTTTTCTTTAGTGGAGGAAGAATGAGAGATGCATTTATGTCAGAAGTAGGTTTCATAGAACTACAGAATCACAGAATATCCTGAACTGGAAGTGACTCACAATAATAATTGAAGTCCAACTCCTCCTGCACTGGACACCCCGAGAATCACATGATGTGCCTGAGAGCATTGTCCAGATGGTCCTTGATGTCTATCAGGCTTGGTAACCTGGGATCACTTCCCTGGGGAGCCTGTTCCAGTGCCCAACCACCCTCTGGGTGAAGAACCTATTTTTTCTAATATCCAACCTAAACCTCTACGACTCAGCTTCCTTGAGTCCTCTTATAGGTCACTAGAGAGCAGAGATTGGTGCTTGCCCCTCCTCTTCATCTCATGAGGAAGCTCTGGACTGCTGTGAGGTCTTCCCTCAGTCTCCTCTTCTCCAGGCTGAACAAGCCAAGTGGGCTCGCTCGCTCCTCATACAGCTTCTCCTCAAGTTCTTCACCATCTTTGTAGCCCTCCTTTGAAAGGTCTCTAATACCTTTAGATCCTTCTAATATTATGGCACCCAAAACTGCCCCCAGCACTCGAGGTGAGGCTGCCCCAGTGCAGAGCAGAGCAGCACAGCCCCTCCCTTGCCTGGCTGGCCATGCTGGGCCTGATGCCCCCCAGGACACGGTGGCCCTCCTGGCTGTCAGGTCTGCTAATAAGCTGTCTCCAAGAATATATGCCTTCCTGTCATCTTCAATGTCTGGCAAAACCTGTGGCCTACAAAATAGTATTTTGCTTTTTACACCAAGTACTTAGATTTTAAAATGCAAGACTTAAGGAAAAGAATTATTCATGACACACCACAGGAAATACTAGCAGAGTGGGAGGACAATCTCAATTTTGAGATAATTGCAAGATATAATCTATTTTCTGATGTTGAATCTCTATTTGTTCACCTGTTTTTATTAAGCCAGATTGCATGAAAAGAGATCATCTTAATTTAAGCTTGTATTCCCTATTGGGGGCATAATTATTCCATTGCAGTTCCTATTGTTTTGATGTCAAAAGCTGTGATTATACATTACAGGCCCAGGCTTACTGTCATTTGAAGTCAGTTCTGTGAATGACCTCACTGAGGTCAGGCTTTGACAAGGGGTGGCAAGTGTACAGCAAAACTAAATGAATTTCATCAGTAAAATTCCTCTTTCCGATCAAATGTTACTCTGTGAAACTGCGATATATTTTTTTAATTAGAAAGCTACTTTTTTTTAACTTCTCTGGGAGTTCTCAATAATTAGATACACTTACTCCTCTAATAACTTCCAGAGAAACACGCTATTATGTGTAACAGTAATAAAGTCTCTATGGATGAACTGATGTTTTTGGATAACCGTGTAAAGAATGAAATAGGTTTTCTGGGGACCCTCCTTCCCAGCCAGCAAGACCTTGGTTCTCCCGGGAGAGTCAGGGGGCAGCAGGGTCAATGCAGGTTCAAGGATCAATGCAAGAGAGTCACCAGGGATGCATAAAACAAAGAGAAGGAGATAACATGGTTCTTGGAGGTTTAGCTATGAACAGGACAGACGCAGTCCTTTCTTTGTGAGTAAAAAAATATTGTATTTTCTCTTTGGAATAATATTCTGCGAGTTATATGCTGCAACACTTCTTGGCGGCTGGTGTGAACTACACCCATGCAAAGAAAATTATATCTGAGGAATATGTCCAGACAGCAAATGACTGAAAGCCACCCCCAGTCATCAGGTATGAAGTAGCCAATACCAGGGTACCTTAAAATTAAGCAGAAACTATCAGTAAGCACAGGGTACATAACAATTACATTGTATGGGCAATCACCCCCCTTGTGCTTGCATAAAGTAAAAAGGAACTGCAGTGAAAAGCAAAACTTAAAGGAAATAGAAGGTAAGAGGTTATTGTGACTATTACCTATTATACGGAGTGGAGAATGTTGCTAACACAACATCCCGGCCATTGAAATGGATAACATCTGTAACTGACTGCAGAATGTTGAAGTAGAAATGTGAGTCGCCAGGAACTGAGCAGTTCAACCGAGCCTTGAGAAAGGAAGTCCACTGTTTTTCCAGCACTCTCTGAGATCCTCCCATGTCATTTTTGCAAACCTGGGCCACCCTTGGGAAAACTACCTGGAAGGAATAGAACAAAAATAATGGAGAAAATTAAATGTTTGCTTGACCTAAAGACTTCATTGGAATACTGCTTTTAAAACATTTGAAATAACACAGCAAGGTGCATAATTTAATACTACTTTTCTATAACCTGTGACAAATAGGAAACAGAGAAAAATTAAGCTTTGAAACAGTGTGCTATGAAAGATAAGACTGTGGCATTTATTGTACAGCTAAAAATCCTTCAGGAGATCTGTTCTCAACCCATATAAAACTCATTTCCATACAGACTGCTTATCTTTCTATTTCCCCAAACAAAAGCACATTTCATATTCACAATCCCTGCAACCCACACTATGCTCTGATTCTTGTGTTTTCAGCACTTAAAAACGATGCAAATCTTGCTGGGTGGCTTTTATTCCTGCTCTCCACCTCTGTGACCTTGGTCAGCTTTTCTCACTGCTTAGTCAGAAAGCTATTGTGAAATTAGCAAAATCGCAGAAAGCGTTTAATTATTCTTCTCAGAATGGCAGAGCACAAAATTCCTACCCCTGTTTACTCAGCACTCCAATTCATATTTCTTACAGAAAAATTTCTTCCTGCTTTGGAATCCATTTTTAACAATTATCTACTATGTTGAACTAACTACATTAGCCTTGTGCTTCTTACAATTTCAGTAAAGAGACTCTAGCATACACCATCACTATAAGAAACCACACGTTTTCCTTTCAAGACAGTGCAATGTTTCACTCCAGCCAACCTTTTGGCTTGAGCAATAGGAATCTTCTCAAAATGCTGACCTTGTCATCATGATTTATGGTTCTCATTTCAAGGTCACTCATAACAGCATTGGTCCAAGAATAGCATAAGTTTTCCTCCTCCTGAATCTGACAAAGTCACTCAAGACAATGTTTTTGCCCTTACCTTTCCCATGCTGTTGTACTCCACTGCTATTTCCCGGAAGAAGAAGTATATGTAATTGCCATAGTCAACTGCCTGAACAAAGTATGGTTCTAGAAAAAAACAGCAACCCAAGACACCTGATTTAGGCACCATGTACAGGATACAGAATGCAAAGAGAAGCCAAATACATTCACACTTAACATTCAGAGGTGAAATGTCTGTGTTTGACAAACTTGATCAGTTTTCAGAACAAACAAATCACTGCTGCAGAAGAATCACTGTCTGGGGACAGGAGAGCTGGGAACAAGTCTGTGCAACATCACTGCAGAGTAGTTAAGTCTCTGCCACTAATACGTCTGCCCTGCATGGAGTAAGAGGAAAGGTAAACAGGCATTTATAACTGCATGCCTGAGGGGTCCAAGCAGTGCTCTTTATGGCACGCAGGCTGTGAGCTGAGGGAATAACAAACCACGTAACTGTTTCTGCCCACACGTGTCTGTAGCAGCAAGCAAAGTGGGACAGCTAAAGTTGACACCTGGCAAAACATTTCTGCATGCAGAAAAAGGCTTGAAACTATGGCTTTGCTCTCTGTTAAAATCACTCCAAATGCTAACAATTCTTAACACCTACATGAAGCTAAACAGCACCATCCTAAACAATGAGGGCATTTAGAGCACCAAAATTGCCTAATTCAATGGCAGCAGTACAATCCTTAAGAACTGTAACAGAAAGGCTTTGTGCAATATTCCCATGATTTTAGTTTCATTAATGAATCTTAACATTACAGGACAAACCTTCTATACTTCATAAAGCCTTGATTGTTACCTAACAGTGCTGTGGTAGGAATATTTTCAAACACAGCCCAAGCACACAGAGCCCTGGGCAAGCTCCAACTTTTCCATCCAGCAGACGTAAACTGGTGGATTTCAGCTTGGAAAGCTCACTGGAATACATATTCTGATCTACCCAGCTCACAGCTTCTGTCAAATCCAGTAACTTGGGGCCAGGAGAAAAGAGAAAGATAAACAGATCAGAGTAAGCAAGGCTTGTAATCTACTTCCTTCTTTCTGCCAGAAAGCATTGGTGAAATGAAATGACAAAGAGGTCTGCCAGAAATCCAAGGCTCTCACTCATCAGAGATGCTGCTTTTTTCGCCTTGTTTGTTTATCTACCTTTCAACCACTTGGAGTCATGTTTAACTGTCCGCAGAGTTGGGCTGTCTCCAAGGCTCCGGTATATGACTGCATCTATTGCAAGGAAGTCGGTCACTGTGGCAGAATACAGCTTTCCCTCTGGGGAGGAAGGAAAGAAGAAACAAGGGGGGAGGGGCATTAGAAATAATACAGCTGCTTCTTCTCTCGTCAGTCAGACAAGAAGGGGAAACAAAACCATCACAGTCTCCTTAGGAAGACTGAAGGAAGGAAAACATCCAGCTAGGTAAATGGAACCGAGTACTGAACAAGCAAGTCACCATTCTGCAAAACGGTAATTTCAGAGGGATGCTGTGCAAGAAAACAACGTTATAGAATAATTCTTCTTCAGTTTAGGTACGTCATACTGAACTACCCTATCCAGTCACATGTCACTAGTTCAATGCTCAGAAATTCTGCCTAGGTGCGTCAGCAAAACAAATATAACAGAACTGTTAGTTTTAACTGGGAGTGCAAACCAGACAGGGCTTGAAGACTGTCAGCTAATTGACACTTATGAAAATTTTTCCCCTTGAGACCACTTCTGCTCTGCCAAAGATCACTAACAAAACTTAAATAGCGTGCTGGGAGCCCTGCTGAAACAGGAATGAAAAGAGATGGAGGTTGATTACCCATCAATATTTCTTTTCTAGCACGCATTTTAGGCATTTCCCATATGAATTATGCATTCCTCTCTCTTAAAGAATGGAGGACAAGTGATAAGGAAGGGCCTACATAATGGCACCCCAAGAACAACCAAAACATAAAAAACTATTTGGACATAAAAGCACAAACTTCAGCAGCATTTTAAAATTTTATTTATCTATTCTGTTTGCAGGTCATGGTAACTGTACAGGACCATTTTCATGTGTGAGATAGATCTTGGAACACAATGTCTGCTAGAAGCACAAGCAGGCCAGCATGAACCCACAAAATTGTGTCTCTATTGTGTCTGCATAAAAATCAGAATTGTCAACAGCTCCTTTGACATAGATTATGTTGGTGCCTTGAAAGCACCAGCACTGAGGACATTTCCAGGACACAGCAGAGAGGCTTCTGTCGGTCAAGCTCTCCTCCTTATACTTTCAGACAACATTTAATTTAAGACTGAGAGAGAATTTCATTAATGCATGCAACTATCTCAAAGGCAGGTACCAAGAAAATGGTGCTAGGCTCTTTTTGGTGGTGGCCTGCAACAGGACAAGGAGCAATGGCCATAAACTAAAACTCATTTAGTTCCACCTCAAGACAAGGAAGTCCCTCCTTGTACGCTTTGTTCTCACTCTCGCAATTCTGTCCTTATTTGGCTACTTAACAATGATAATTTTTTTCTTAGCAAAACAAAAAAAAATACAACATGTTGTGTCCTCCCCCCCAAAATTTGAAATAGAATAAAAATATAAATTGTTTAGATATGGATGTCTGAACTCATGTTAATACAACCATGCACTTATTTTCTTTCCTGCCAAGTTCCTGTGACCAGCTACAATTTGTACATATCAGCCGTAATAGCTACAGGCTGCAAGAAGAGTCATATTTGTGTAAGTGCCTCCAACAAACTCAGATGACCTGGATTAGTGCCCTGAACTGTTCTGAAACTGCTTTTCATTGCACTTGGAAAAGTTAGCATGGGTATCAATATGCAAGGCATATATAACAGTGATTTTCTGAAGCTAGCAGATTTATGGGACATATTCTACAAATATTTATTTGAACTGCATCAAATTTATTCTGAATCAACATGAAGGAGTATGATAATTTCTATAAATATTCTCCTTATTTTCAAACAATGCAAGGATTTTGTCAGTGACAAATTTGGAGTCATCTTTTTGAACTTCATCTGCATTCAAAGTGAATGTTTACCATAGGCTGGTCATAAACCCTTTCTTGGCCAATACACTGAGAAAGACCCTTCTGAAAGGTCATTCAGACTGCACTAAGGATAGGGAGTCTGAGATATATGGGAAAAATATTTCTCTGAAGGAGTGTCTCTCTTTCCATGCTTTGTGAATTACGTGCTACAATTAGAGAATTCCTACTGTATAATCCTGCCTGTGACTGTAATTAAGAAATCATATACTACCACTATCATCATCACTATTCTCAAAACAAAAGGTCCCATTTATTTGCTCTATAAAGAGTTAAATTTAAAAAAAAAAGAAACAAGTTATAAAATCTCTCCTTTGTGAGGCAGATTATGATACCTCAAACATAGCAGTGCTTAATAGAGCCCTTTGGCTATAGACTCATTTGAGAACAGCTGAAATACTTGCACATTCTTAAATCTTCAGAGGAATAGCTTAGTTATTTCCATGTGAGCACCCTGGCTGTGTTTTATAGCATCTCACCTGCTGAACAGGACCCACATTATTACAGAAGATGTCTTTATTATTTTCACCACCTATCTAACAGCCAGATCTAAGAAAAGATCAGCAGGGTTCACACTAAGAGAAGTTCAATAAAGAAATAATTTAATCAGGAACTCCTGAAGAGATATACAAAAATACTGCACAATCAACAGCCAAAATTAACCCCATTTATTTATAAGATCTCACTTTTTCTAACTAGTGTAGTAGAAATCAGAGTTAACACTGTTCTGTGGCATGCAGCATAAATCCCCACTAACCAACACACTTTTGTCTACAGCAGCTGGTAAGACCATATTAAGATCTTTTCAGCTTCCAAAAAAAAAACCAAAAACCACCTTCCTTTTCCTTCTAGATCTAGAAAAGGGCATGCCACAGCATTTTCCCTAACTTCCTTTTATTATGAATGTTAGCTTAGGCTTAGAGTTGTTAAAGAGCATATCCTGCTTAATCCTCATTAAAGCTTACACAAGCCTTGGCTTCCTTTGACGTTCACAGAGGCTGGATTCAGCTAGAAACGGTGCCTCACACTGGCCATATTATCAAGAATAAAGGAAATACTGAAATATTGATCCAGGAAACGGGGGCTTCATGCAATGTTGATGACAGTGAAGTTAATTCCAGAGAAGGGAAGGAGTTTTTTTGCTAAGGATTTCCTTATGCCCCCTCTTTTTAGTCATTGCTCACTCCCTTTGGCACCTTTTAGTTTTAGGCATTCTGGGCTCAAGCAAGGGGCACAGTGTTATCCCAAGCCTGGGCTGCAGGACAGAAAGTAAATAGTTTATCTCCATCATTTTACCTGCAAACAATGCAACGTTGGCATGCTTTGCATCATAGGGGCACCTGGCCATTCCACTGAACTCCTCTTCCAGATAGTCCAAGGTATCCATCTGAAAAATCAAAGGGAACTCCTCAGATAGAGAAACAAAGAAACAAAACTTCTTACCCAGTGTTTCTTCTTTTCTGGGCAGAGGAGAAGGCCCTTTATCTAACTCTACTCCTGACTATGAAGTAAAAACTTGACAAAAGTCATGGTATTAAATAAAATAAGTCTGAAAAATGTACATCCAGTAAGTCGAACATTCTTTTGGAGCTAATCATTCTCACCCTGATACCTTTTACAAAATCTTCAGTCAATATTTTATCTGCACACAAGTTTCATTTTGAACTGAAGCAGGCTATGTGGTCTGTGGTTCTGGCAAGGCTCCAAAATTTATCCTCAACAGCGACCCAACAGAAGCGCTCTTATAAACAGAAAAGTCTGCAAACCACAGCATTCAGAAGAAACAACACTAGGACAATTATCTCTGTGTGCATTTTTCTCCCCCAAGTCCACAGATCCTTCTGCTCTAGTCTCAACAGTGGTGCTCTCTTCCTTGATTTGCATATTCAGAAAGATGCTCTTCAAGTTTTACTATACCAGCTGAGTCTGTGTCACAGTGAATCCTCTTACCATCAGGCAAGAATTAATCTGTGTAGGAATTGTGAATTCTGAGGCTTATATGCAAATCCTGGGAAATAAATTCACCCTGGGCACTGATAATAGCACAAATATACTGATTGACTTTACAAGAAGTTCAAGAAGGTTTGGTGAGCTAAGGGAGGATCGTACAACTCTTACCTCTTTAAGATGCTTATACTACTGTATTTTGGGAATAAGAACCTTTGTAGCATATTCAGGTAACTTGTCCACCTCATACTGTATAGATGACATACAGTAAAGATTCACAGAGCATGAGAAATAAGCCACACAGCACTATCAACTTAAACCAACTTTTAAATT
>WAAE01028113.1:0-24341 GCA_013400495.1 Nicator chloris | reverse complement strand
ATATACATATATATATACATACAAAACCATTAAAATATGCTTCATTTTTATAAATCTGCATCAGTAAATACAATCCCAACAATCATCACAACATCTTTATAATTTTAATGTAAGGTTGTTTGACTCAGTGCAAGGTTTATGTACCAGCCCATTAAGTTTGAACTAGGACATTCCCTGTGTTTTCAGTGGAATTTACCAAATGTGTACCAGCAGGAACAAGGAACATTATGTAAACCTCTGTACATCACCTACAAAAGCACCCCAAAATTACAGGTGAGAATTAGCTCTGGGAATATGTTCTTGTATGAGGATCAAAATTTCACATAAATCAGAAGATTCTGCATTGGTGCAAAAGTAATGAAATACAAAGATTATCTTTCTTTTTTAATTAGTTTATAATTTTTTTCACAACTACATCTTGCATTCAATTGAAAGGAGATGAGGTGTAGTTATCTGCTGTCTGTATCAGATGTCTGTTAGTGAATATTGGCTGAGAGAGCTTCTGGATGGAGTACACCTTGCTCCAGATTGTTTCCAGACACAAGTGGGAACCAGTGTAAGGCTTCCCAAATAATTACAGCAGCAGTTACTCTGGTCAGGGTGAAAGATGAGAAATAATTCAGTGCCTTGGGTCTTACTCTAGTGATGAGCATTCTGTTCTGGTACTCAGAACCTGAAAGGTATCCTTTTACTTTTTGGTAGCTCCTGCAATTCTAGAGGAGTGAATATAACTTTTTCCTTTTGAACAGAGGAAGAATCAAGCAGACATACCCTGTAGCTTATGAATAAGGTTTAGGAGTAAAAGTTTTAGTAACTTCTTATAGGAGTACTTCCCCTACAAGCTGTTAGTAGCTACACACTCTAGCTGTGTATAAAACCTGTGTATGTTGCTGATTATGTTATATGCAGAACTAGAATTTTATCTAGATAAAAAGTTCTCTTCTCTTAGAGTACTAGAAAGAGTGTCCTTCCTGACTCCATTAAAATTATCCATGCTTTATAAGTATCATTGCTAATTAGTGCAATATAAAGTTCTTGAAAGCCATACTTGAAAGCCACACATTAGCAAATGCATGCCCTTGTGCCTTGATGTAACCTGTTGGTGCAACAAGGACTTCACTCAGTGTGTTCAAAGTCTGGGGGAAGTTCCTCTGGATTATTTGTGATGTCAGTATTTCAACTATCCAGCTCTAGTATCTCAGCTTTTCTGATTTGCATTCAAAGCCTAAGTATGGGAGAAGGTAAAAATGTGGTGTTTTTTTTTTTTTTTTTTAACAGGACTGAAGTCCTTGAATTTATATATCATATATAAAGTTGTGTGCAGTTGTGGCAATGACCTGGAAGGAGCTGTGACTTTGGTCAGCCTTGTGGCATCAGCCTGCTAAGGCTGGCTGGTACACCACTGATGAGAGGGACAAAGGGTTGTGAGCAGGAGAGAGATTCAAGACTTGTACCTCAGCTAGTTTATTATTCTTGATAAAAATCATAAATCTTGATGGAGTAAGATTGGCAAATTTGTTCTTCATGAATGATTTGAGGTAATTACAGGTTAATATTCCAGAAACCTATATTTTGTTAAAAAGCCTATCAAGTAGCAGTATTTTTTAATGCAATGTCTTCTGAATAAGAACAAAGTAAATGAATGAGGTATAATTATCTAGAAGTATTTGCTTGAAAGCTGTCAGTGTCCTGGTAACTTGAAAAAAAAACGCCCTCAATGAATATTAAAGAAATGTACCATATTTAAGCATTAGATATTCATTATCATATTAGTAGCTATCCTAGCTTATTTTTCTCTTTGTGATACTATTGCCTGAGGGACAGGTAGTGGTAAAGTGATGGTTAAAGCTTGGTTATGGTGGCATTATGTAACAGTCACTTTTCAACACGGTTATAGTGTTTCAATTTGCAAATTTTACATACTAAAAAAAAAAAATCAGTTCAGCAAACTGCAAACTTTTAACGACTTTAAATCTGCCAAATTATAGCCACTTATTTTTGCCTGACATATTTTCTGCTTAGACCCACATAGGAGCTGCCAAACTTGTTTCTTTTCATTACCTGTTCTATGTCTGGCTCAAAGTTTAGATTTTAGAAAATGGAAAAAAGCTGTTTGTGAAATCACAAGGCTCTTGAGCTCTTAGTTTCCTCTTAGTATCAACGTTTATTTATTTAGGTTTGGGCTGGGTTTCAAAAGATTGAAATTGGAAACAGAGAAGGTGACTCTGAATACCATTTATCTGTATGTAAGCGAACATTCAATGTACATTTAATTTAAAAAATTGCTGTTTCCTACAAGAGGGAGATATTTTTCACATTGTTAAAACATTTTTAGAGGTCACTAGGTGGTCATGTCACCAGCAGGGAGTTTTTGTTTGGCAGGCTGCATTAGCAGTTAGTAACAAATGCCTCCCATGATTCTGCGTTCAAAAGGAGTTGCTTTGCAAGTAACAAATACTTACAACCTGAGAACTGAAGTATAAAAAGTAGTGACAGGAAAAAATGTTTGGAAATGTAAAACAGCATCTTTAGTGGCCAAATTGGAGTGTTTAGGGAGTTGAAGATTACATATCTACTTTATACTTGAGCTTGGAGTTTACAGAAGCAATAATATTTTTACTACTGCAGTTGTGAGTCTCATCATTTCTAAGGAACTGTAAATTTGCAGCTTACAGAAGTCCTTGGTTTGGGCTGTAATTAACTCTCTAAATATAACTGTCATCAAAGCCTTCACACTAGTTTTAAATTTTGTTTCCTTATGTAGATTTGCATATTTTATGAATGCCTTTAAATAATACAACTTAATTTTCCTGAGATTTAAAATGGTTTAAAAATTAGAAGGAAATAAAACTGAATAACACCAAATGTATACAGAAAGTTTGGCCAAATCTACACTGGGAGGGAATGGCAGCCATGTTTGAGAAATCCTTTGTAATCTCTTTGTTGTCCTTTTGGATTGATAGGGTGTGTAAACATTTGCTGCTGGGAGTACAATGGAAATAGTAGTGGGAAAGTAAAAGTACTGAGAGGTGGACTGAAAATATCAATTTGTTATATGTGTCATACAATTCATTTTTAAACAAATATCATCAGTAGCTGGAACAGCTAAGGATTTCTTCTCTTCAATATAGGGTTCACTTCTTCCTGACGAATGTAATGGAGACATTCTGATTATTGAAGTGAATCATTTAGGCCCATGTCATCCCACCACGCAAACAAATCAGGGAAGGATTCTAGAAGAAGATGATGCCCGTGGTGATGCTAGTCTGAAGCAGCTCCTTGATTTAGGACTGCATTGATTCACACTTAAGCTCTGACCCTGGCACCTCTGCTGTTGTATTGCCAAAATCTCCACAGTCCTTTGGCTTTATGCACTCAGATGTCCTCGACAGGCTGGCTGTAATTTTCATTTAAGCTGACCATGTCCAGAGTGATGTGGTGTTTTTAGCAGAGGATCTGTTGTTGGACACACTGCCTTCCCAGTTTCACGTGCGCTGCACCTTCTGTGGAGAGTCTGCAAGGGAAGGACAAAGGCAGAACCGGGGTGAATTGGACACATGGTCTTTTCCTTTGGCACCTCGAAATACATGTTTTCTTAAAACAGAGCTTTGCCCTTCTCCAAGAGTGTCTCTTGTTGATGGACGGTGCTGAAAGTCTGCGAATGGAGATTCTCTGAAGGATGGCAGGATGAGATCTGCAAGTAATCCCATCAACTCACCTTTATGCTCAACTTCCACAGGAAGGAAACTCTAGAATATCTGAGATAGAAGAGAGTTGCTGTGCCCTCTGATCCTGTGACCTTGTTAAAACCAGGACCCCAGTCTGGATGAGCTGAAGAATAATGTGCGCCAGCTGTGCAGGCTGCATGGAGCATGGGGAACCAAGAATCTTTGACAAAAAAAGGTGCTTGGAAAGGCACTTTAGGCCAATTGATACCACATGGTGACCTTAGGAAGACTGGAGTCCTTGGGGTCCCTTTTCAGTATTAGACTTGGACCAAATCTAGCAGCTGGGTTTTTTTTACTCAGGAGGGTTGCTGTGGTTTAGTTAGCTGTACTATTGCTTGTCTGTATTGAATAGGAAAAAACCATGCCTGGAATTCTCAATCTCTCTTTTTTATTATACTCAGAAGACGCATTCTGATAATTTTTTCTGGGGATTCCTGGCAGGAGAACTTAATCCTTACCTCAAGTTCTGTGGTGCTGTAGTAGCTTGTGCATTACTGTGGTTAGGGCTGATGAAGGTGCAGGAGAGCATTTTCACAGGTCCATGGGCCAGTGCTAGATCAAGCAAGGAGCAAAGGACTTGTGTTTCTCGTGTGTGAGTGTTACCTGTTGCTCTAAAACCTGCCAGCAAGCTCTCCTGTTCCCTGTTTCAATGTGGTCATTCTGCTCAGGTGACCTGGTCTGGCTGCTGAGAGAGATGTGTTCATTAGTGGGATATAATCACACAACACCTGGAAGCAGTAACTTTGTGCTGGATACTGACACAGTCTATGGATAATGAGATTTACTTAAAATATTTTCTTGATTAGGATTTCCTAAACTTGGGTCTTAGCTGATTGGAATAAACAACAATAAACTCAGTCCACGGGTTTTGTGGCCCTTTGTAGGTTTCTTACCACTTCAGTTTCTGTTAAATAAAGGATCTGTGGGATATTTTGAATGTTTTTCAATAACTTCATTTTTCTTTAATCAATTAGGCTGAAGTTACGGCTTTTTTTAATAATATGTAGGCATATATTTTGTTATGTACATTACGAAATAACTTGAAATTTGGTGCGTTTGTAATTGTATGTTAAAGAACAGTAGTTCACCTTGAAGGTGACAATTGAAAATTGATCTGTGAGTTGGTAACTGTTGGGAAATGCTATTTGTTCTTTTGGGAGCTTCTCTCCTCTCCTGCAGCAGCCGAGGTTTTGCTGCTGGAATATATTAACTTAAGGTGATTTGTGTTAGATTGATCTTAAGAGAATGAATGCCACAACTTTTAACTAGAAAATTTTATCAACATCTTTAGCAAATTGCCAGTGAGGTACAGTAGTCATTGTCAGTAATCATTTCTTTGTGGACTTGGAAATAGTTTCTGAGTCTCTGTTGTGTTACTTGAAAAACTAAAGCCTCTCTCAACAATCGAAACATATGCATGGGTCCTTGGAGGAATTTAAGGTGTTTCTGAAAGGAGTTGGGGACACAGTTGGGGTTCTGTCCATCTCTCAGTTCAAGAATTGGTCATTTTAAAATACACTCTTAAACTTCGGGTATTGTTTTCAGCAGATTTTGATTATGCTCTGATTTATTCCTTTTACTGCATTATGGCTGCTGGTTTAGTAACCAGATAATGACAGAAACTTAATGATGAGGCACTACAGAGAGTAAACTGTTCTGAAAAGCTCTGCCAGATAGGTTTAAGGTTTATGCAGTCTGTCCATCAGTTGTCTGTGTGTCAGCTGGCTGGAACTGGGGATGCTGGGGTGCATGGGGCAGAGATTTCAAGCCAGCCACCTTCCTGGCTAAGTGACATGCTGGGACAGCTGCAGGTGCAGAGGAGCTGTTGGAACTGAGATTAAGTGGAAGTGGCAGCAGTACCTGCTAAGACAGGTGGGAACAGGTGGGGTTGTGAATGGGCAGGGTGTCAAGTTGGATCACTCAGTGGGACATTACTCCTTACGAGATTTTCAGATGCAAAAAGACTGGCAGCTAATGACATTGGTTACAGTCAAATGGAAAGAACTAAAAAATTAATCGCCATTTAGTATTCCAAATTCACTGGCTAACACCAGGGTTTGATTATAACCATTAGGAGTTATTCTACCTGTTGAAAAAATAACTATTGAGGAAATACTTATTAGCAGTTCCCCCTTTTATTATATCGTCCATGTGTCTTATTCACTGTACTGATTACAGAGAAATAAAAATAATTTTCTTTATTATGTGAGTGTCTGAGACAGTGTTTTCTTAGAAAACATATTTTGGAGGCATTGTCAACACATGTGAAACTGTGTTCCCATACACTTTGCTGATTTGCTTTTCACTTAGGTAGTCAGCACTGATATGATGAGTTCCTTGTTCAGCTCTCTTGCTTCAAGCTACTCTGCTTCCTGTAAATGTGAACTGAATATGTCAGCCTTTATAAACATCATATGGACTCTGTTCCTCCCAAACAATTGTAGCTGTTAGTAATTGTTCATTACAGAGTAACTTCCACTAATGTTCAGAAGCATGGAAGTAATTTGAGGAAAAACATACTTTGTTCCTTTGTACTTTTTATAATACCAATCTCTGCCTTAAGGATAAGCTGAAGTCATCCTTAACTGTAGAACCATGAGAAGTGTTCAAAAGGTAGCTTTGAAATGAGTAGAACAACCAAACCAAGTTTGCCAGGTTTTTAATACTTAAATGTAGTTTTAAATGTTTTAAATATTTTATTTGTTAGATTTTTATGTAGTGGTTTCTACATTTAAAAATACCTCAGTTCTTTGTTAACTAAAACTTCATTTTCTGTTGTTAATTCACAGGATTTTGTAATCAATAATAACCTGTATGCCTTTCTTTTTTTTTGGAAAAAATAAGGCAGACATAGATAAAATTTCTTTGTGCTAGACCCTGATGTGAATTTATGGTTTTTTGGTTAATCCTCTACTCCAGAATGGATAATCCTCTCTTTCAGCATCTTTTTGGCGAGTATTTGTGTTACTTTCTTATTTGGGGAAGTGTTGGTGTAGCCAGCTAGCATGGTTCTCATATGCTTTGAAGTAATGTCTGGATTATTTCACATCATTTTGTGTTCTGAGAGTGTACATGTTCTTTTATACTGGAGTGCACATTCAGCAGCACAGGTACCTGCAGAGTTGAGTTGTAGTGACTGAGGAGGTCCCTTTTGTGCAACAGGAAAAACATCCTACACCTACTTTTGTATCTAGGCTTTGGTTTGGTTACTTCTGGCTTCTTTGAGCACTGAGGTGCCATTATTTCCCCCACCAGTACTGAATCTCTGCTCACTGCAGAAATTACCAGCTGCTGTTTCATTTCTCATAGCAATGGCACTTGTATTAGCATTCCTCCTTCCAGTGACAGCTCATCTGAAAATGGATCACATTATTTGTGAGTCACAAGGCCACCCGGACAGCAATTTCAGCCAGCATTTTCCATAGCAACTGCTTCTTAGGCTGATTCTGCCACAATTCTTTCCAGATGTGCTGTTGATTCAGGTAATGTTCAAAATCCTGCTCAGAAATATTTAATTTTTTTCATTGTCTTGGATTGTAGAGCTCATCCATGGTTGCAGTAAGTGTACAACTTTGTACATAGTTAAAAAAAATCAACCATGGGCATGCAGTGGCCCCAGAACATGTTCTCTATTTGATTCTGAGGAGGATTTTTTTGTTTTGTTTTGTTGTTTTTTTTGGTTTTTTTAGTTGCTGAATTTGGTTATTTTTCCAAAAGCACAATTGATTTTTGTTAGATGGACAGTTCATGTCCTACATTTTGGAATGAATTTATAGATTTTTTGTACCATAGCCACTGTAGAAATTCAGCAATCTTTATTAATTCTAATGTTCTTGCAAACACACCTCTTGTAGGAAACCTGGTTTTGCTGTCTGACCTGTGTTTGGAAGCTGCTTCTGGGAAAGTCTCAATACCCTCTTTTCCCAAGAAGATTCACCTCAGTTATTTTAACATATATTGAGGATATCTGACTAGACCAGTTAATTTCTGACATAGACCGGGCTGATAGCTTGAGAAGGAAGTGTTCTAACACTGGAAAGAGATGATGGCTAAAATATTGACAAGAAAGAAAAACCAGTTTGATTGACCTACCGAAGGAACAGTAAGAGCCATATAGTTTTTTAATTCTAGTTCACTGATTTTAATAATTTCAAAAGCATCATCTAGTACTGATTTTCAGTAACCAGTGTAATCCTATGGATTAAATAATTTTATTACCCATTTTTGTAGTAGAATTTGAACTGACTTGATCTTAGCACAACAGCAAACCCTTTTTTCCCGGAATAAAAGTCCTTCAGTTTAAGAAGTTTTGCTAAAGACTCTCAGAAATAATATTGAAATCAGTAGGGACTTCACGTGTTAGTTTGGTACAATGTATAAGAAGTTGTTTATCAAGACTAAACATGCTACAATTCATTGTGGAACTGTATTAAGATATCTCAGTTCTCTTATTTCTACTGTGATGATTCCTTGTTGCCATTCCACCACCTGTCCTGTGGGCTCTGAGCCTGATCAGATATGGTTTATACCTCTTTAGTCTGCTTTGAGAAAGTCAGCACAAAGTGTCTTCACTGGGAGCCAGTGTGGGTTATTTTAGAGCTCCAAGACTCTAGGCATGCATTTTCTAAAATGTTTCCTTAGTCGGAAACAGATTTTGAAACAGTTAACCCACCAAAGAAGATCAATGAGAAAACTTCTGTATGCAAAGTTGAATCATGGGAGGTCCTCATGCTTCTGGCAATGCTTGTGAATAGCTCCATTAGCAGGGAAGTCATATAATTAAATAACATCATGTGGTATCCTATCTCTTTCATTACCAATCTTTTAAGATACTAATTAGAGAAATATTTGTGTGCTGCTGCCTAATTTCCTCTCTCCTTAGATATAAAATATTTTCTTCCTACTCCAGGCTTTCATTGTCTTTACTGATGCTTTTCTATTTTGTAGTTATTAATTTCATGTGCTGTATTTTGGGTGTGCAGTATTTTATTAAAAATGAAGTTTGGGGGTTTTTTCCACTGAGATAAAGTAATGATGAAAGGGTTTGAATAAATATGCTCTGATAAAATGCTCTTAGACAATTAGGTCTTTAGACATCCTGCACCTAAAGGAATTGTGGCCTGCTAGTTAGAGAAGAAATAAAAATAACTTATCTTCTTTATCTAGGTGTTCAAATGCTTTTTTTTTAATATTAGCTCCAATAATTATTGGTGTTAATACTTGATTTTCTGTGGCTTGTTCCAGTAGTTCCAGATATAATGAAATTGTCAGAAATGTTATGTTAAAGTTTCTTCTGTGCCTAGCAATACCTTATCAACTGGGCAAAATTAGCCAAATCATAATTTTACAAAATAAACATGTTGATTGGTAACTATTGGTAGAATTTCCTGTATCAATCAAATTAAGCTATATGACTTTTCACACACACTCATAATCTAGAAATAAGTGATGAATGTCATCATGTTAATGAAGGTAATGATGTTTCTGAATTCACAGGTCTAAATTTAAATAGTTAAAATATGAAAATATCAGCTGTTGTGGGGGTTGTGTGTCAGGGGTGTCTGTTCAAACATCTGAGGGGTTTCCTGGTGTCAGGTTCACATACAGAGTGTACTCTGACATGTATTTGTGACTGGTGGAATTGATATGGCACTGGTTTACACTGCTCTGATGCCCTATTTAGTGAGCATTTCAGCGTGCCCTCACATCGCTTATCAAATATGGATTATGCACTGCCACAAGAGTGCATTCTGTTAATTTTCTAGGTGCTCAGGCAGTTTGATTTGTCAAAATTGCCTTCTAATGCATTGTAAAGCTCGAGGCATAAGTTCTAATATATTCATACCGATTTCTGTATTTTGATTCTAAGTGGAGCCAATTTGTGACATATTTTCAAGTTCAGTGTGATCTACATTGGATTTTATGAGTTTCAGGTTTGTTGTTCAAAGGGCAGCTCTTTGTAGCATCTTGAAAATTAGAAGGAAGACCTTAAGTTACTTCTTTTAAAACCAGATTAATCTTTTTCTTAAATTTCCAGTGGAAAGGAAGGAAATAGAGTTTTGTGTATTTTTGTTTGTGTGAATAATTTTCTTGATCAATATTTATTAAAAATTGAAAAAAGCTCCACTGGTTCTTTAATATAACCCTCTACTTTGTAAAAAATGGTTATTTGGAATATATTGTAAATCAATACTAAGGACAGATTACAATTAACAAAAGTTAACAAAGGTTGTGGTTTTTTTTAATATCGTATTTCTGCATCTCAGTTTTATATGACTTTGACCCAATATTTTGAATTATCTACAAATTCATTTAAACCATAATAACTCTTAATAGTAACATTTTTTTCCAAGCTTAAACCTTTATTTGGCAGTTCAAAAACACTACCAAGGACTATATTCTAAAGATCAAACCATTCCTCCTCCAAAGCACTTTTATCTTTGTCTTCTCTAAACAAAGAAAGCGGTGTTGAAGGATGAGGGGGCTGACAATGACAGATTACCTGTAGTTGTGTTTTCCTGTTTGACTTGGGTGGACCCTGTGCAGTGCCATGTTGTGCTGTAACACAATCCCATGTGCTCAGATCCCATTGTTCTTCCAGCAATGCCCATTTCTGCACCGCTTCGGGCTGTGGCACAAAGCAGGCAGAGGTATTTCATCCGAGTGTTGATGTCATTCCTGTGCAGAATCAAACAAAGCCTAATGAGCAACAGCAGTCAGTTCCACTAAAAAGCTGCAGAATTCAGGAATAATTGTCATCTCATTTCTTCTGCTGTGCTTTGCAGGACTGTGAATTATTTTTTCCCTCTGCGTTTCTCACACAATCTGAAGCTTGTTACATCTACTCCTGTGTGAGCAATGCTGCCTCTGAATGAAATGATAGTGCAGTGGTTAGGGAAGCATGGGCTATGAAACTATGATGTAATTGCTTTCACAATGTCTTTTCTGGGGCATCTGTTTTACTTATCTGTCATTTCTAAAATATAAATTATCGAGACATCAGAAATACGTGTTATAGGGCTTGAAAAAGTTCCAAGAATTCAAAGGGCAGTTGAGGGGCTACTTCTTACTTGGAAACTAGTCCCAAAAGATGGGCATGAAGTTCCTTCTTTGCCTTTTAAAATCTGAATTAGTTTTGTTTCCTTAACAAGGGACCTATATGCACATTTCAAATTGCTGTTAAGGAGGGAAAAAGTGAATAAATTGAAATTGCCAATGGAAAGGCAATGTGGGAGTTGTAAGTAGAGGTGTGATTATGGGAGCAATGAACTGTAGCTCTGGGGAGGTGGAATGGAGGAAAAGGAGAGATGGATAAGGAAGCTGCTTTGTCAAGAAACGTCTCTGAGATTATTCAGAATCAGGTCGTCTCTTTTGCTTCTTTCCTTTCACTCTGAAATTTCACATTAGGAACAGATGAATCTCCCTTTTCTCCTTGCTTTTAGTCTAATCAACATCTAACATAAATCTAATACAGGTGTAATGTAGACACTATTTGTTGTCCGTCTCACATAGTTGTAAGAATTGATATTTCATCCTCACACCTGCTTCCAGCAGAAGGCTTGATCAGATGGAAAATTCAAGATTTGATACTTTGATTGGTGAGGAAAAGTGCTTGGTGGGTTGGAGTGTGGAGTGGGGTGTGTAAGAGCAGGTCCCCCTTTTCCTGTCCCACACTTACTGGAGCAGCCCTTTCTTGGTGTGTTTGGGCTGTGGAGCATCAATAGTTGTCTGTGTTTGCTGTTAAGGGAACCAGGACAACCCAAAATGCCCTTTCAGGCTGTCTTTGTCTTCTACTTGAGAGTATTTTGAAAGGGTTTGTTCTTTGAGTACAATGCAAGATAATTGTTCATTTAAAAGGAGCAATCTATAAATGTGCTTTTGTCAAGCAATTGGAGAGATAAATTTTCTGTCAGAGAAAGCTTTAAAATACCAATAATATTCTGAAGTTTATTTTCTAAGTTGCATGCACATCCATAATGGATTAACAGCATGTTTTAACAAACCATTTATTTGCTTTAGGAGTGACAGAGAGAAGCTGTTTCAAACAGGATCTCTCATCACTGTCTATCTCTAGTCACCTCCTACTGAACTTAAGGTTGAATACCGGGGGTCACGAGGGAAAGAAAACAATAATTAAAGTGAAAAAGTTGATTGAAGTGGTTTTTTTTGTCCTTCAGTATGATTAGCATGTACGAAGCTGGCTGAGTACTGTACTGTGTATCATTTGTTCAAACATTTCTGACTTGATTTAGCTTTAATAGTGACTTTTAAAATTGCATTTCTGTATTTTGTGGAGAACAGCTTAAGTAGTAAAGGCAGTAAAAGTTCTCGTTAGAAGGTCTTGTTTCTATAAATCTTTATCTTGGAATTCTGTTCAGTTACTATTGGACTGTTTCTAAGAAATCACCCCACCTCCCAAAAAGTTGTCATGGGTTCTTTTATTAAAGCTCAAAAAATTATTCTTAGACTAACAGAGGTGGGGAGTAAGGCAGGAGTGTTTACAGAGCTCACTTCTAAATTGACTGTGATAAGTGGCAATGCAATGTATTATGATTAGAGGTTTCTGGGAGACTCTTTAAGAAGGTTAACTGCAAGGCAGCTCTCAAAAGAAAGCATTTATCTTAGTGGTCATCCTTCAGTGTTTTATACTACTGAGATTTTTTTGTGGGTGGTTAGAACCATTTTTTTGTGTTTTATTAGCTGTATCTTGAATACCTCCTACTAGCTGAATGACAGTTTAGGGTTATTAAATCTGTTCTTAGTACATTTTTTTATCCTTAGTTAATCTTGACTAAATATATGCTAGTGAGCAACCCTTTTTTCTCAGTTGTTGCCCTTATTTGTTAAAGAAATTATTCCATTTGACATTTGTTTAGGCTGAAGTTTGATAAAATACTGTATACAATATACTTTTTCAGTTTGGCATTCAACAGAGACTTTCATGGATTTATTTCTTCTTGCATTATCTTATCTTCCCTTCTAGTATGCTAAGACTTCCTTTTCATATTAAGTAATTTTTTCACTCCAGGACAGATGGTTTCACAAATGCAAACTGTGTGTGTGCATTGCTAGAGATCTGTAAGATTGCATTTTTCAGGTGTTATGTAACATTTATAATTGAGTTACTTTGCTATCATCTGCTTTCTCTAATCCTATTTTTTTTTTAAATTCGGATTTTTCTTTGACACCACTTCCAGTGACTTTACTAAAAGATTCATATTATTTTAAACTTTCTGTTTGTTTAAAAGCTATCTCTATTATCAGATTAATAATTGATCATTCCTCCAAGGAAAGGAATCTTTGTATTTGACTGTCACTGAGGAATGACCAGTATCATTACACCTTGGCTAGATCCTAGGGGAAAAAATTTGCTGCTTTCTTCTGCAATTTATGGACATTGCTTCTCGTTCTGTGTGTCATGAATATAGAAAACAGAAGTTCCAGTTCAATTTGATTTAGCATTTTAGGGTCTCATTATCATGTTGTCACACACAGACTATTGTAGTTTTATCTGATGTTTTCTCATCAATCCTTTCTCTGCCTTTTCCCACATTTTTTAGAGAGTACTGGATTCAGTACTTCAGCTAAGACCTTTTGTGTAGATGAAGAGACATTTCTGAATTGCAATCTATTTTTGTTTTTACTTCTTAATATGATACTTGCCTTGTTCACAACAGATCATCAATATGGAGTTTCTCCTTACTTTTCTAGAAAGCATCTTTGGTTTGTCAAGACCAATTGTATTCCTGTCTTCATGGCACGTGAAAATCCTCCCATTCTGAAGCCTCATTGAAATGTAACGAGTAGATTTTCTAGTCCATCCTTCATTAGTTAATGAAAAGATTATACAAACTGGAATTTTGGATAGAACACAACTTGTGTTAATAAATGAATTCCCGGCCATCAGGGTGGTAGTGTTTCTTTCATCTGTTCTTTTCTATTTAATATGAAGTGACATTAAGTATAGTCAGAGTTTTGTGCCAATTTTCTTGGTACCTCTTAGTGGAAGCCCTTGGACTGTCAGCCAAGGTTCCTCAGCTGTGAGTGTGCTTGTTAAGAGACTGATGTATTCACTGGCTCTGTGTTAAGGAGACTTGCCTGAGGTTGCCATGGGTTGTTGCAGTCAGCCTTTGCCAGGGGAGGAGAAATTTCATTTCATAAGTTTTACTTTTCCAGGGAAAAGTTTCCCTCCTCTCCTTGCAATAAGCAGCATATTATAGTGGAAGATAGATAAGTTGGAAATTCCATAACTAGGAATTACTTTATGCAGGTGAAAGAAAAATGTACAGAATAATTACCAATGTGGAGCATTTGCTGTTAGGTTTCATATGTATTTTTTAATTTGAGAGTTTACTTACTTTTATTGCGAAAAGTTAGAGTGATTTTTTTTTTCAGTATTAAAAATACTACCCTGTTATTTGTATAACAGATTAGATTGCCAAAAAAAGAGAGGAAAAACTACTAATAACAAAAGGGATTACTCTTTATAAATATTACTGTTAAAGAATGTCATTTAATCCACTTTGCTAATAAATTATTTTAAAATGTATTTTATTGCTATAATTTATTAAACAATAAGGAGACATTTTGGCTGCAAATAATGATAACATCTCTGCAGAACTGTATTTGGCTAGTTGTTTTTTTTTCCTGACACAGTAGATAATTAGGAATTATAAATTATGCTTACACTCTAAAGCACGTTAGCTGAGAGTATATCAGGCTGTATGTTGTTCTTGGTGCCAATTCAGGTCTTGATTTTCAAAAATTCTTGCACTGAAACTCATGATGAGTTTCATTTTCTAGCAAAGTAGAGGTGTATGACTTACCTGAGAGATTTAGATAAAACCTTGCCACCAGCTGACGTTTTTGAATGAAGTTACTTCACATTTGTAGGTGAGAAAATCATTATTGTCAGCCACTTTGCTGGCATCTTAACCTTGTTCCTAGTGGCCACATCATCTCATTTCAAATGTTTGCTGCAAAATCGGTGATGTTAATTTTTTGGCATGGTCACTGGATAGCTAAAATAAATTGCTTCTGCCCATGAGGTTTTGTTCTTCCATAGGAAACTTGCAGTGTGATGAGGGGCTAGCACTACAACTTTCACAGATGTGGGTAAACTGCTTTGCAATGTGTAATAAACAGGATATGATCACACAGAGATCCCGATCTGTCCTGAGAGGCAGCTTCATAAGTGCTTGGATCTCTTCACTTCCAATGCCTCACAAGTGTGGGCAAGGTCTTTTTCAGCCTCTGTCTTTCAGGCACTTAGTGGGGGCTGGGTCCTAGGCCATGCAGGAGTAAAGGAGGACGTGGCTCTGTCACAACCTGCATTTTTATTTTGTACTCTGAAAAATAATGATATAATCTGCTGGGCTTCTCTGTCTTCCCTCTGTACAGAAGTAGTTAATTAGCAAGAATTAAAGCAACCAACATATCATTTGGTAGAATATGCAGTCCAGCTATGCCAAGCTCCTGTTAACCGCGATGCCGGGTAAATGCCACGTATATGTGAGGTTATTGCTGTTCAGATAATCCATGGTAATAAACGTGGATAATATGCTGACACATGCAGGAATACGTCTGTACAGCCAGGTGCTGTGCCTGCTCTGGGCAGGCTGTGTGAGCCAGCAGTCTGGGAGCAGTCAGCACACATGGTTGTGTGGCACCATGCCCGAGCTAAAACACCCTGTCTGTCAGATCCTGAGGCTTTGCAGCTTCTGGACGGGGGCTGACTCACGTTTGGGTGGCTCCGAGAGTGCAGGCAGTGCGAGTTTGCATTTGGTGTGTTGTGCATCATTCCACGTGGCTGGAGAAGCACTTCCACAGAAACCCCCACCCTCATATCACGCAGTTATCTCTCCACATTCACAGGTTTAAGGCCTCCCAGCTCCACTTAAATTAACTAAAAAGATAAGATTTAAAAAATATGTTGGCAATAATTTTGGGGGGGCAGTTCAAACGTAAATGTGCTGTGGGTTTGATTCAAATCTTGGAGTGTCTCAGTGGACCACTTGTGGTGTCATTTGATAGCAGCTATTTCACATGACTATGAACCATCATTTCCTGGAAGTGCTTGATATGAATCATTATTTCCTGAATAAAGCGTTTGGTTACATATTTTCCCAAGCATTTTCACAAGATAGGACAATCCCCATCAGCTGAGAAAATACATGCTAGAGTCTGCAAAATTTTGTGGGTTTGGTGCTGCAGAACCCAGAGTGCAGATTTTTCAAAGCATGTTAACTGGCTCTCCTCTCCCGTAAAATGTTTCACCTCATCAGTTACTTTAAAGTGGAGTGGAGAATGTTGCACAGCAGAGCAGTTAAGATCAGAAGAATGTGTGATCATTCTGGCTGGCAATGCAAAAAATATGGATGTGACTGAATCCTATTATCAGATCTTGAAATGATACCAAATAATTCAGTTCTGACTCCTCTCCCTCACTAGTCGGGTTTGTGTTTTTACTGCCAATTTAGAGGCGGTGACATGACGTAAACTTCAGAGAAGTAAAATTTCAGTATAGCTTCATGTTGTTTTCAAACTTTAATTTTAACCTTTTATTCCATTTTTTGGCTTTTTACAGCTGTAATATGTGTTAAATAACTATATATGATTAAAAACCTCATGGGTGACAAGTATTTACTGTGGAATTTACTATTAGAGAGCAGACATTATATTGGGGCTGGCTGGCATGGAGTTAACCTACATAACTTAAGAATGAACCTAAATATATTCTAAAACCTTGGAAATTCTGAGGTGTAGATTTCTTTAACATGCTCACAATGAAAATAGGTAGGTTGGTGATGATAGTATAAATGTTTATCTTCAGATATTATAACTGGAACATTTTTACACTTCTAACTTCTCTCTGTAATTTTATGACTCTGCTCTCAGAAAACTGCAGAGGAGCTAACCTTATTTAATTTGGAAGAACATATTTTATGCCTTTATGCAATATGCTGTTTCTTTTTTTTTTTTTTTTTTGGCTTTAAAGTCACAGAATACCTTTATTTCTGCCAGAGAACTTGTGTTGTCATGCCTGACATCTGTGAGGTCAGAGAGGCCCTGGCACAGGGTGCCCAGAGCAGCTGTGGCTGCCCCTGGATCCCTGGCAGATCCATTGATCCATTCCATGATTTTATGACAAACTGCTTGCTTTCTGCAAGTTCAGAGGAAATGAATAGAATAGCAAATCACCTTTCTTCTATTTTGATGCCTTAAAAATTTAATATTTTAATGCAAATGTTATGGAATAGGTACTAGATCCATTGATGTGAACAAATTACTTTTGTTTTAAATTTGTCTTTTACAAATTACTACACAGCAATTTTTATGTGTTATTATGAGGTTTATAGGAAAACAACATACTCATATTTCATTTAAAATTAGCATTATGGATATGCAACTCCTCTGATAAATAATTTATGTTTAATATTGGTTATTTAAAATAATTCATGGTTATAATTTAAATTAAGACTGTTGGAGTCTTATGGCATTCTCTTTTAAACATCATTTAACTGAGATTTGAATGAACAAGACAGAATAATAAATGAGACTGTTAAAGTGTATGAATAAAATGCAACTGTTTATCTAAAATTGATCCATGTCGCATAACTTCGACTAAAATAAATGAGTTGTTTTTCTTTGACTCCATCAGAAATATTGTCCTATAAATATTTATATTAATACATTAGGAACTTTGAAATAAAAGTGAAATAACTGTTTTGACATTTTTGCTGGCAAGCAAAGGACTGTGAGAATTCCAAACTTTTAGCTCACCTTGACTGTATGAAGTTCACGAGCCGTATTCTTACATTTATTAGCAGTTGGAGCCTAAGGTTAATTTATGGTTCATTTATCCATGTTTATTTTTTAATGATTGATCTTATATAGTTCTGGGAAAAGGCACAAGCCATAACATATTCTTTTCTAAAAGCTATTAGGTATTATGTGCTCTTTCTTGGCTGATAAGTCATAGTCTGTCACTGAATACCTTGCAGAAGGTGAAGATATTTCTTTCCTTTATGAAATTAAAGGAGACATTAAAAGACCTTGCCAGAGCATGAGCATTTTAGGGTATAAGATACTGCAGGATCTGTGCTTTCAACTGCATGTTGTAAAAAATTGCCTTAGTCTTGGTCCTCACAAAAGGTTTGTGATGTGCCCCTGCGAGTGTGTATGTTATCCCGTATATACCTGAGTGCTCTAAGATTCTGTTTGCTCTCTGAAATTGCGGGGTCAAGATGGCAAAGGAAATGATTTCTTATGAGCAATCAGATCAAAAAACTTGTATTTTACTTCTAGAAATATATTTTTGTGTTGACACAGCAAATAATAATAAATCCATAGGAAAACATGTAAGTATGAGGAAGATATCCAGAGATTGCTGCACTGAGGACCCTAGGATACCACGTTAACAGGATAATATAAAAACTGGTTTTATCTGTATCACTTTGCTTTCTATTATTCAATCTCTGTGATCTGAATAAGTCAAAAGATGTTTGTGTAAGGTATTCTAGAATTCAGGACAGTGAATTGCAAAAAAATGCAAAGATTTTTAAAAGCAAGAAATTTCACAGAACTATTGTTAGATATCATGTTGTAGTAAAATAGACTGAGATAAATGTTTGGTGAAGCAAATAATGAAAAGTCTATAAAGAGAAATTTTTGGCTAATCAGTTTATTTCATGATTTTTTATACATTTTTAAATGTTTCCTATTTAGAGTGTTCAGAAAGTAGGTGATTGTTCTAGTGATTGAAAGAAACATCTCACAGAGTGTGGTATAGTAGTATTCTGTTTTAATGAGAATGTAACAACTTTAATTTTATTTTATTTTTTCAGACAGGAAGCTTTGCTTGCTGCAATTAGTGAAAAAGATGCAAATATTGCCTTGCTTGAGCTGTCTGCTTCAAAGAAAAAGAAGACTCAAGATGAAGTAATGGCTCTTAAACGAGAGAAGGACAGACTAGTCCATCAGTTAAAACAGCAGGTGGGGAGACAATACTTTTCATACTTTCATGGCAACAGAAAACTGGCATTATTTTCATTTGTACTGTTTTATGCTGATGTCCTTCTGGAATTGTTCAGGCCACATCTGACATGTGACAGCAGTTGCAAAAGATGGGATGTGTTCCATTTAAGTGTTTATTGCTTCTCTGGAGTTGTTAAGAATTAGCTGCACGTTTGTTTGGCTCATATTACATGCAGCCAATACATTTTGTTTTCCCTTTTCATAGTTTTCAACCTTCTTAATTCTGTGAGAGAGGAGAGCAGATGCTCTTTGCATAAAGCAAGGTCTGCCCATTCTGTTAACTCTTTTTAACCTCCTCTTGTTCAGTTATTTCCTTATCTGTCGTAAAATAATTGTGTTTTCAGAAGGCTTCAGGCTTTCTGAGAGGTTATCTAGAAATTGTGACTATCCTTAAAATAAATTCTCAAAAGGGTAAAAATCACTGTGTTTTCAACACTATAAGTCATTTGAGATTTAAATAAAAACCACATGGTTAAAAAACCCTCTAGAAACAGGTATTGTCACATATGTTCCAGCCATGATGCAGTTGTATCTCAGGTCAGTCAGCTGCCCAGAAGACATTTCACCAAAATTTATATGATATATAGGCAGATGTACTTCATGCTTTTTATCACTTCACCCCACTGTGCTGCACCAGAGCAGACAATGCTGAATTCCAAATAATTTTAGGGATTTTTATTTTGGTTTGCTTTGGAAAAGAGAGGGTAGTTATTTTCCTTTTTTAGGTATCTCCCTTTTTTACCTTCATCTTAGGTTACTGAAGAGTAAATGAATACACCACTTTGCCATGTTCCATGATACCTATCATAGATATTTTTAAAATGTTTAAACTGTTTTTAAACAGTTTAAAGACCTGGGCAACAGTTTTATTGTTGTGCTTGTTTTGGTTTGGTGTTGTACCTTTAAGCTATTGGTGGAAAGTGTTCAAAACATTCATAACTTTCTTCAGACAGAGAGAAGGAACAGCAGAAGAGGATTGCTAGAGAAGCATTGTGTTGGATAATTTCAGTTAGAATTGTAACCAAATACTTCAAATACCTCCATTATTTATAGTGATAAAGATCTTCAGTAAAGCTATTTAACTAGATTAAATTGATGCCAAAATAATCTCCCTGTTATCTCAGCCACCACACAAAAAGAGTCACCAGGAACAGGAATGTGGTTTAACTAGGTCACCCCTTTATTACACTTCAGAATTATCTGATAATAGAGGTTGTAGACTTCACTCATACTTCTTTAATCCCTTTGGGGAGAACCACTGTCAGCCCCCAAAGGTTTCTCATGTGCAGCCACCACAGAGGCTTGCCTGACTGCTGGGCAGGGGTCAGTGGCAGATCCATCCCCCCAGTTCCTCCCTTTCCTTGAGAGGTGCTGTCTCTTGAGCTGTTTCTGATTCATGAGAACTTCAGTGAATCATCAGCTGCAGCATCACTTGTTTTCTTCTGGTCTTATTTGTGCCATCCTCCATTTCCACAGCTGTTCCACTGCTGAAAGAGAGAATTCAAGAAAGCCCGACTTCTCCAGCCTAATGTGATAATCAAAGGAGAAGTATTTATAAATATTAGAAGATGAATCACTAGGTAATGCTAAACATTATTAACATAAAGCCCTAAAATCATCCCTGTTCCATATTGTAAGAGGAATTTTTGCTTTGAGAGGCAAAATAACATGTTGGTCCATGATTAAAAAAAAATCTATATTCCTCTTATATATATCCACATTTTCTGGCCTTTGGTAATGTCGAACACATTGTAAACTCCTATTAAGACATTGATGTTAAAGTGATTTGTCACAATTTTTCACACTGCAAAAGAAAAAGAGAGAAACCTTGGAGAAATGAAATATCCTGCCTTTGTCAGGAAATGAGAATATTTGTGATTTATTTTAATAAAGCTACAGATAGGCATATCGTACTTTAGAGATTAAAATGTTATTTATATGAATGAGTTGAGCCATCTTTTTTGGATTGTGACTGTGTGAGTTTAAGTAAAAGTTCTGTTATTTTTAAGCTGGAAGAAGAGAGTTGTTTTTATGTCAAAACCTAGATAACCTAGAAAAATTACTTGTATCACAGTGTATTCAGCTGTAAAATTAGTAGTAATAATTCTGACCTCTATGTTCCAAACACATTCTCACAAGAAACAAACATATTTAATTGTAATGATTTAAATACAATTTAGTAGCTGCAATCTGTCAGTTAAATATTTATTGTTTAGTGCTTAAATAATTGGGAAGCATAATAATACACTCCCAGCAAAACAAAATCACTAGAATTGCTTTGATTCATACACCAAATGCTGTATTTTGAGAGCTGTAGAACTTTGTTGTAAGCTTTAAAAAAACCTTTTCAAAAATACAGTATTAAACAAAATTGCCATACGGACTTGGCTGAGTGATTACATAGTGTGCATAATCACCCTGGCCAAGATTCCTTTTGAGAATTCTGAGAAGCTATTTTTAGATGAATTTGTACAGTGATGCAATCCTTCACGAAATAATTAGCTAAAAAGTCCATTTTTAGAACATCTCAAGAGATTTTGGTAAGAGTAGAAGACAGGGCTATGTTACTGATTCATCCTGAACTTGGAGACTGCGAGCAAATTTCCCAGTTGTATCTTCTCACTTTTAGGATATAGTGCCAAAAATGTAAGTGCAGTTGGCCAAGATGCAAGGTCTTCTAACTCCTTGAGAGCATTTTATTTTTCTTCTCAAAACATGAAATTAGAAACCTTTTCAGTGCTTTCAGGGCTGCAGGTGTACAGAATGCTCTGGCCAGAGGCAAAGCTGGTGTTTGGCAGAGTTCGCAGTCTTTTAGTTCACTGCTCCATATTTCATCACATCAACATGTTGCTCTTGCAACAAAAAGGGTGAGAAACAATCAAGGAATTTAAAAAATGTGCATAAGCACACTTCCTCAGCAAACTAACAACTAGCAATATTTTCTCCTGCATGCAGTACACAGATTTCTTACAAATTACCCTGTAAATATTTTAAAAAGCTCTTTCAGCAGCAAATGAATAAAGTGGAATTGAAGGCAGCATGTTGCATTCCATATACAGTTCTAGTTAAGTACTTCAGAAATCTTGCTACTGTGATATTATGGTGGTGACATCAAGCATTCAAGAATAACAAAATACCCTAAATTGCATTTTCCCTGATAGATTAATTCAGCTTTATTGTATTTTATGATATTGAAACTGTTTATATTACTGTATGGGAAAAAGAATATTATTCACAGTTATTGTGATTGTGATTATTCTGGCAGCCCAAAACATTTTTTGCAGCACAGTGAATTAATTAATTAATTAATTGCACTTAAGCTCTCTAAATATTTAACAAGTATGGAAGCAAAATCATCATGCAATGGTTTCTTACAGTGAAGACATTGTCATCTGTAGCACTTGTGAACAGCAGCAACTCCAGTGTTGGTCCCTAATCACTGTTGTATTGTTTCTGATGCTATGCTTACTTAGTCTTTCTGATTGCCTTGAATTTCACAGTGTGAATATTATAGGACCACATAATTTTATTCTTGTTGCTGTTATTCTTGTTGCTATTGTATTGCTGCTGTGTTGTTTACGCAGATCTGCTTCAGAAAGACATTTATTGTGCAGTTGAAGCCAAGTGTTACTGCACAGTGAGTAGGATCCATGCTAAGAAGCCATTCACATGGATACTGCAGACATAATTGACCACTGTTCTTTTTTCCTCTTTCATTTATGCTGTTTACTATTACTCATAATATCGATCTTGTTCAAGCTTTAAGCACCTAATTTTGAACAAAAGAGAAGTATGAGACCCTTAAGTTTTACTTTTATTTTTGTTGCACTTATGCTACACAGGTTCTTTATTTATTTTGGATGGATAAGAATAGATGTCCTAATGACTTCATAATCAGCCTGGTTATTTTTTTCCTTTGAAGTTCTCAGAAAATCTAGTAAAATGTCTTTTACTCTCTGATTTTAAATGTGGCTGTTCAGATTCCATTTATGTCAATACAAGGTGTTCAGTGGCCTTACTATCTTAAAAATCTTTTTAGTTTATACTTTTCTATTAATTAGAAATATCCGCAAGTAATATTTCTGCATGCCTTAACATTGGGGTTTATTCTCCTAATTTTTAACTAGATTTTTGAATCTGTGTTTTTGAACATGGGTCATGACAGTCATTGTAATTGAACTGCATCTTAATTTTGCCCCGTGTGGATTCCTGTAGGGGTGAAATGCAGAGTTCCACTTCTCCTTGTAGCTTAACACAGGAGAGGCACAAGGTAGGAAAGGCAACGTGTGAGTGTAGCTGAAAGCCTTTGCCTGAACACCTTGATTCAAAAGATATTCTGTGTTGGAAAAATACTGAAAATGTTGGCAGTGCTCTCGTAGCACTTTTCACATATTCTCAGTAAGATTTGACAATTTATATTATAAAATTTGATGGACTCAGGTCATGGCTGGATATGGCATCACTTTTTCCTCCTTATGCTCTCAGGAGTCCAAAGTCTCTTGCATGGTATTTTTACACAAATCTTTTCCAATGAGAGGGGCTTTTTTGCCCATAGCAATCAGCCCCTGAAAGCAACACAGGCTTGGTGCATAAGCCCTTTTCTGCCTTAAAATCTGTTTCTGTTTGTCCTCTGTTCAGAGTTTTTTGATTCTTGAAGAACCTGTGTCACAACTTAAGCCTGGCCATGGCTCAAGGCAGCCTTTTTTTGCTGGTGATAGTCTGGTTGTGAACTTATCCTAGAACTTTCAGACAAATGGTTTAACTTCTCTGAGACTGAAAATCTTAAATGGCAAAAGGAGGTAATGCAGATATTATAAAATATGATAATGTTAACACTGGAACTTTTGTGGTTCTGGCTCTGGCTTGCTTGGTAGGTGAAAATGATTATTAAGTATCTCAAATAAGAATAGTGAATATCTCAGTTTTAACAATCTGAACTCCCAAGCCAAAAGGATTTTTCTCCACGTGACATGTTTTAAACAAATCCTTATGTTCTACTGCAACGTACCCCATGATGATAAGACTGAATATAGTTTAACACTTGATCTCAAATGCAGTGCTAAGTAGCCAGCTATTAAAAAATACTGTAAAAACTGGGTGTCAAATATTTCTGATGCTATAATTGTGGATAAAACTGGTAATTCTTACAATCCATCATCAAAAAGAAGTGAGTTATATGTAGTGTCTCTATTAAGCATATCAAGACAGTGGTGTGATGTTATCTCCACTTCAGTCCATATTTAAATATACAACCCATGTATTGAAATGTGTGTTTTATTTAGCAATTTTTGTTGCATACAATGGAAGAAATGCAGTAATTTCAACTTAAGCTATATTTTGTATATGATACAAATGGGAGACCTGGACTTGTTACTGAAATTGTAAAAATTACAGCTGAAACTCACTATTCAGACATTAAAGATGGTGAAAAATGACCAGTGCTGCCAACCAGAGATTTGCAGTTTCAAAGGTCTTATTTAGCTGCTGAAGTTTCTGATTCATGTCTGGTTTTAAATGATTATTATGGGGAAGTATCTTTTTAATGAGTTATTTCCTGTTGTAAAAAGGAAAAAAAAA